>JAEQBA010004397.1:87215-149348 GCA_019434445.1 Phalangium opilio | reverse complement strand
ATTAACAAAGAAGATAATGGTATCGGGCGGCGCAGTAAACGCGTCGCCAAATCAAAGACGTGCGACGTAATTGGCGAGTTATTTCTGGATATGTTTAAAACGCCCAAATTCTTACTAGATAATATTGAGGTTCGGATTAGATTGCATCGCAGCTCCTCGGATTTCGCCATTATCCACAATGAGCAGAACAAAAATTATAAGATTGACTTAACGGAATGTACCTTGTTTACGCGCGAGATTGAGGTTAATCCCGAATTGCAAATAGCGCACGCCCAAATGTTAAATTCCGGAATAAACGCTCGATACGAAGTAAACTCGATTGTTATGAAAAATTTCTTAATAACTGCTGGAACGCAAGATTATATTAGGGACAGCTTGTTTTCAGGGCCATTACCATCGCGAACTGTCGTCGCTTTCGTTGCTAATAGTAAATTTGTGGGGGACGCCACTTCCAACCCCCTAAACTTCCAACATTTCAATCTCGATTTCATGCAATTTTCGTTAAACTCTCAAAATTATCCCGATATACCTTTCACGCCTAATTTTGCCGATGATCAATACGTTAGATGTTACAATTCCTTATTCGAGGGGCTCGACACATTAGGTCTTGACCGAGGGAATATTATATCTTACGATTTATATAAAAAAGGCTTTTTTATCGTTGTTTTTGATTTGAGTAGAGAACATCTCGCGTCTTTAGGTTTAAATTCCATGCCCCAGACTGGTAACTTGCGTTTATCGTTAAGATTCAGCGCTGCGCTAGCCGAGAACGTCACGTGCATTGTTATGGCCGAATTTCCAAACAATCAATTAATTATATCTAAAAACAGAGAAATTATTTATAATCACCCCAACGTATAAAAGACTAAAGCATTAAAAATACAATATCAGTCGCGAGTCAACATGCACCAAGTCCACACCGTCACGCCGAAGCTCGACATTTGCGTCATTGAATCAATCGAACCTAAAATCTTAGTTCAAAGATCGGATACGCGTACAAAAACTATATTAAAACCCAACGCTTGGTACGCTTTGTTTCGGTTTCAAAATGAAATCACCTCTTTTCTCGAGGGAAAAATTCCTCGCTATCATATTTGGTTGCCCGTCAAAGAACGCCTCAAGCTGGAATGTTTCGTCAATTCGAAAGAAGAACGGCTAATTGATCTTCGACACTACGAACGAGGCAGCGGAAGTCGTTATTTCCTCAACTTTAGCACCAGCGAAGGATTCAGCCTGGACAAAACAGGCTGGCAGACGTTGCTCAATTTAAAGCCTCTCATTGACGAGACTATCAAGGCTAAAGGAATAGCTGTCTGTCGAATGCGTGAATTAATTTTAAACGAGCTGACCACCACTTTGTTTGACGTCACTTCCACCTGCGGCAACATCGAGTGTCGAAAACAAATCTGCCACTCTCAAAGCTGCTCGGAATTTGACACGAATTTCGGTGATCGAATCGAGCGAAATTTGCACGAAGCGCTGCCTCAACTGGACCGGAACAAAATTTTAAGGCAGTTTGAGGATGAAAATGGATGGTTAGATGATCAAGAGGATATTTACTCTTATTTTACCAACAATTTTGCCGATTTAAAGAACGCCTTGATTTATGGTTATTAAATATGACGGATGTTTTAAAAAAATGTATTGATATATAGTAATTGTTTAACTGATATTGTGATTTTAAAATACCTTTGTGGATAATAAATAAAGTTGTTTATTGGGAAAACATTTTAGTCGTTATTTACACTCGCTACAATATGGATACTAAAATTAGAAAAATTTATTACGACGTGGCTAATCCGGCCGCTTATGGGTCGCTAGCCAGGCTACAAAAAGCTTTACCGGGCGTGTCCAAAGCAAAATTAACCGCCTTTCTCGAGAAACAACCAGCCTACACGAAACATCGTTTTAGACGCTTCCGCTTCAAAACCAACCAAGTGTACGCCTCGAGCATGGACGATGTCTTTCAAGCTGATTTGATGGATCTACCAAAATTAAAACGTTTTAATAAAAATGTTCGTTACGTCTTGTGCGTCATTGATGTCCTAAGCCGGTACGGATGGACAATACCTCTTAAAAACAAAACATCTGGCGAGGTTATCGAAGCTTTCAAAACCATATTTCGAGAGAGGATTCCGTTGAAAATATACGCTGACTTTGGTGGGGAGTTTAGTTCGCGCAACTTTGACTCTTTTTTGAAGCGCAACAATGTGCAAATACATTTTGCCCGAAGTCAGCATAAAGCTAGTTTAGCCGAGCGTTTTATAAGAACAATTAAGGAGCAGATTGCCAAGGTTATAACGGCCACGGGAAATAAAAATTACGTGAAATATTTACCTTTAATAACTCGAGCTTATAATGAACGGGTTCATTCAACTACCGGCATAGCGCCGACAAATGTTAATATAGATAACGAATCAATTATTTGGAATAAATTGTACGGCAAATCTAACGGAATTCATCGATACGCGCCAAGATTTAAAATTGGCGACCACGTGCGTCTTTCTATAGCCAGTCGGGTTTTTAGAAAAATTAGCTCTGGTGGGACTTTTACTGACGAAATATTTCGCGTTGTTGACGTCATACCAAGGTCTCCACCCGTGTATCGAGTAGCAGATTTGAAGGGAGAAGAAATTCTGGGCGTCTTCTACGCCGCCGAATTGCAAAAAGTCTCGTTACCTGAGACGGGCCTCGTCAAGAGCCAATTATGAACACTTCGCAAATAAACGCTCTTTTAACTTGCGACAAAAGGACGCGACCCTATTACCTGGGTTGCTTCCCGGTGGACAAGCTACCGCATCGTCCTAAACAATCCAAATTTTGCTTCGTATTTAACAATGAACCATCTGGCCAGGCTGGACAGCATTGGATAGCGTGTTATTGCAGCAATGACACGGTGGAAATGTTCTGCACATACGGAAATTCGCCACGATTCTATAGGGTTAATTTAAAACGATACGGGAAAAGAGTTGTTTACAACAAGCATCAAATTCAACACCCTTTTTTTCAACTGTGCGGCATCCATTGTTGTCTGTACCTAACACTAAGGGCCGATGGAATCTCAAGGAAGACGATATTAGACGGCATCTATGATCAGAATCTTAAACTTAACGATTATGTCGCTTTATTATATTTATCTTTACATTTAAAAAAACATGTACACAGATATTGTTCGCAATAAAACAATTTTTATTTTGTCTAAATATTACATTTAATTAATATCGCGCCATTTATTGTGCCTCTTTCTCCTCTCGTTAGATGGAACCAGCGGTCCTAAGTTTTGAAGTTCATCTTTTTTCTTCCGAGGCTTTTTTTGTTTTTTTTTCTTCTGCTTGGCAGAGGCGCTTTCAAACAGGTTTTCTAGGTCCGTTAAACTTTCCGCGTTGTCTTCTGGTATATTTTCCTGTTCATCGACGATTTCTTCTTGAAAATCGCCGTCGTCATCGCGATTTGCATATCCGACAGCCCCCTCTTCTTCTTCTATCTCTCTTTTTGGCGTGAAAAATGTTTTTTGCAAGCTTTTCGCCAAAACTTCAGCTTGACGTTTTACCATATCGCCAACATAGGTTGGCCCAAATTGCTGGTAAAGTTCATCAGGTGTAGGAGTTCCGGCTTCGCTTTTTAAAACTCTCTCCCGAGGCTTAATTTTATAGCGTGGCGGCGTGGTAAAAGCACTACCTGAAGAACTTAAGGAGGGAGATGACGGGGCAGAACTTGGCCATGAAGATTGTTTTTTTCGAGGCGGCGTTTTAGAGGTGGTCAATAATGACGGTATAGACGCGGCTGAAGACGCCATTGAAGGCATCGTTACTTCAAATTTTGGTAAGGGGATTTTTTTCTCGATACTTAAATATTTATTAAAGGCGTCTAAATATTTATATAATTTATCACGAGCACTCAATGGCGATTTTAAAATATCATCAATCTCTCGGTCCAAGGCCGAATGTTCTTGCGCCGCCGTCGAAGTTACGGCGCTAGCGGGGACAAGAACCATTTGTTTCATAGTTTAGCCGCTATTGCTTGCACAATTGAAGGCAAAATTGCGGCAAGCAACGTCGTGAGAAATCCACCTGATTGCTGCAAGAGCAACTTCTTTTTGCTTTTCTGCGACAAGGTACTCGAGCCTAATTGTCTAATAATTTTCTTGTACTTGGCCAACCTCTTTTTACGGTCTTTACTTAAAAAAATGCCCCCGCCCTTTAAATTCTTACAAATTGTTTGAATGCTTTTTAATTGAGGCGTGCTACTATTGTTTAAGAGTGTACGCCGTTGTTTACAGCTAGTTTGACGTAGACTCTGTAAATAGGGGACAAATTTAGCAAATTTTGATGAGGGACGCGCTACTACGAGGCGAGAACGTTTTCCTGATCGTTGTTTAACGCGCGGCGCCATTATTCAAATGACAATTAAATTTAATCGACATACACATACATAGGCGCCTCGTGAGGTAGAACTCGAGATCTGAGCCGTAAGTTGTCCGGAGTTTCTTGTTTTAAATCAATTACCAAATAACTATAGGGTTCTTTAGTGGCTAGCCTGTACGCATCCGTAATACGTTTCGGATTATCGGGACTAATCTGTTGGGCTAGATAACGAATAGAGGCGACATCGCGAGGATTTTTCATTATTATAAAATACGAAGAGTTTTGGGAAATTATTCGCGACTGGCTACCTTTAGGAAACAGTTGTTGCGTAATAATAATGACCGTATACCCTAAATGATGCGACGTCACGCACACTAAATCGGCAATATGAGTTTGCTTAAATAATTGACTAGCTAAATCATCTAATACCAAGTAGGAGTCGCGATGAGTTTCCCAAAAATCCGGATCGGCCGTTGGCAAGCCTTGAATAAATTGAATTCCCGGAATCAATTGTTTCAATTTTTCGTAGTTTGGTTGCCAGGCCGCGTAGCAATAAATAACCTGTTTATGCGGCGGGTCAAACATAAGTTGATGATTTTGCAATAAGTTACTTAAAAGAAAACTCTTCCCCGCTTGCGTTGGCCCCACGATTAGAAACTGGGCGGGTGTTTGGAACTTTAAAGAATGCGAGACCGACTCGGCTGGATTCATCTTGATTAATAAACATTTTTATTTTAATTAACAGTTTATATATATATATATATATATATAATATATATATAATCAAAAATACAATTAGCCCAAAAACCAAAGACCCTTAATAAACACAAATTAGAAAATATTTAAACAATATAAACGAAACCCTTTTACCCAAAAAAATTCCCCTATTAGGTAATTGTTTTTTTAAAAAGTTTCTCTTCTAATTCCAGACAACGCTGGCGGAAGCGTTGAGCGTTGAGGAGGTTAAAGTTGACGCGCGACTCGGAGGGCAGTTGGTAAACACGCACTACAGTAGCAAACACGACGGATGGACGCGCACTTTTTCGGTTCCCGACCGCTCTTCGTTGGTGGTTGGGCATGTCTGGACCGGATGGTCGCAAACATCCGTGCCCTCGCTGGTCGGGAAGTCGGGAAACCCTTGCCGCAGTGGTTTGTTGTTGCACGGTTTTTTGGAAACCATCGCGCACGATGGACTGTGCTTGCGATGCTCCCTCGATGGACTGTCCGTGCAACGCCACTGGTACAAGGCGATGCCGCAAAAGGCGCATCGCGTCGTCTGTGTTTCTACATCTGCAAGATAGAAACCGGCTTTGGCCAGGGCTTCGATGGGAACGCAAGATTCCCACAAGCCCTCGAACGTATGTCTTCGCCTAGCCTCGTAATTCATGCGCGAGAGATGTTGAGGCGGATGCTGACTCTTTAAAACCGTACGGTCGACTGGTTCTCAAATCCGCGTTCAACACTCTTTTGTCCGAGGTTCGGCGAAACTTCTTGGTGAGCTTAACGGTCTCCAACTGCAGCTTGTATTTATCCCGTTTAAAATTAAAGGGGACATTGACTATAACTTCCTTTTCCGGATTCATCGCCACACTTTCAAAGGTTTCAAAGTCAATTTTTTCCAAATTTTCTCGATTTAAAGTTAGGCCTTTAATTTTTTTGACTTCTTTTCCTTTGCTAGTGCGAAACGAGTAACTTTTGGCACCGGTACTACAAAAGGAAGTTATATAATCACCGCCGAGTTCATCCGCCCAGCAACCAATATGGTTGCCAGTTGGAATGTCAAATTTTCCCGGTAGATGGCGGTAGATTATTGAGTCAGTGTCACAATACAAAGCTGCACGGTCTAATTGAAGCAGCATCTTGTTCAATTCGAGTCGCCCGTAGCACGAGACGAAGCTCCCCACGATGGCCGAACCCAGTTTGTAATCCGAAACGTAATCGCTTTTGGCCTTATACGATAAGAGAGCGATTGAATCTGTGATTGGCCGTAAGTCGACTAATTCCAGAGTGTAATCGCTCGCGTATCGTATTAATTCGTAATAGTTGTTGATAAAGATGCTGCGAATCTTTCCCGTATTTAACGCCATGCGACCCCAAAGAGAATTTAAATTAATTTTTGCGATATTACGCAGGGAGGGATTTGATTGAATATCCGCCACCGTCAGAGAAAGCTTTTCATTCCGGTTTATATCGGCGATATACGCTTCTTTTTGCAGAGGCGTTTGCGCATGAGCGGGAAATCCGGAATTCTTCACTTTCAAGGCGATAAAATCAGTCATGTACTGCGAGAAGAAGTATTCCTTTTTGGGATAGTGGTACACCTCGAATATATCGAGGAGTTTATAACCATGTTCCAAAGCGGCATAGACTTCAACCGTTGGCCAGACTGATTCGAAAGCCCGTTCATTAACAGTGTGATCGCAGGTTTCCGCTCGCAATTCTAAACACGTGCGACAAAGGGCGTAAGCTAATTTACCACCGCTGCGAAAGGGAATTAGGGGGATGTGAAGATCTTGGGGGGCCAGCAAACGACAACTCATAACACCAAAATACCACCCCGGCGATTTGTCAAAATCTCTGTTATAGATAATGGGATGGCCGCTAGGGTAGGGAAAATCGCGACAGACTTTCGGATACAGAGAAATAATATCCTTGTAGAAAATTTTCTCCTCGCCTTGCACGTGGCAGTTGAGAACAAAATTTTCCGTTCGCCCCCCATAGAGAGCGCTACGAGCTGATATTTGAGGTCGAAAAGTTAAACTTTTGCAAAAGGCCTTAGCTTCGGCGTTTTCTTTTAAAAGCTTAACAAATTGACACTCAAAAATCGATGTGTACTCGTAGCCGGGCATCTGCTCTTTAATGAACAACTCTCTATCTAGAGTTCGCTCGTACAGAAATCTGTTGCTGGCCTTGAGTTGGGTATTGTAGACATTAAGTTTTTGACATGGACAACCGTGATAGTAGCAACCGTGGAAATCAAAAATTTTGGGTGGAGTTTCGCTATAGCCGTCGACTAAATAGCGACCCACGCGATACTCGCCCCCGTAGCTTAAAGCCGTGCGCAATTTTATATTTTCAGTTTTCTCCACCCAAGCGAGATATTTTAAGCTAATTTGACTGTGATTAAATTTTGCGTTATACCCATTAGAAGGAACAATACCCATGCTGTAAGGTTTATAATAGTTGTTAAGATAAATAGTGGTTAGAGCACCCGCCAAAGTGATATTTTTTAAGCAGAAAGGGTCTAATTTGGTTAGATCTAAGTAAATTTTTCTAAAAGCTTCGACGCCTTGTCTCAGGACTCGGACATCTTGAATGCAATATTTAATAAGCTCCTCTTTGATATTGTAAATAGATCCTTCCATTGACGCGTACCAAGCTTGAAAATCTCGATAATCATTGGCCTTCATTTGAGCTACGTTAAAGTACGAAGCTTCAGGGATGACGCCAATGTAATTGAGATTTTCTTCGGTATGAAAATCAAATGGAAAGAATCCTTTTGCCACATCGCCGAGGCTAAACATGCTGGTGAAATTACGCAGAGGCTGACTAATATAGTTATAGCTATCGAGGAATCTAATTTGCGGTCCCTCGAGATGAATCATGAGAATTTTACTGCCGTCAAAAATAACGGCAGGGGTGACGTGTCTATGCACTAAAGCGTTGAGAATTAAGAAGTTATCAAAAGCTTTCGCGTAATGAGCTACGACTTGCGTGTTAGTAAAGCGCGGTCGGTACGTTTTACGTTTTTGTCCAGTCAAAACTACCTGCTCTACGCTAAATAAATAATTTAAAAATTGCTCGACGCAATTGGCGCCGTAAAAAATTTTGGTTTCAAAGCCAGCTTCAGTCTCTACGTCGCACACTAGTAAAATGGGGACATGGATATTATTTCTAAGAATAGTCTCAATGTCGTAATAAATAAACCGCGAGGCTTTCATTTTGGTTTCCAAAGGCATAACAAAATGCTCGCCAGGCGGATGAACTATTTTACATTGAGGACATTCGGGATTGCAGTCGTGATCCTCGCCCATCAGCCGCCCACACTCTAAACATCGTTTTTGACTATCGCAGGTGCCATTGAGTAAATGAGTTTCGTAGCAGGGGCCAGGGAAAAAGTAGCGGTGGCATTCGTCGCAGCGTTTTAACGCCTCCTCGCTGGTTGAATGAAAAGCTTCTCCTTGGCAACGGAAACAGATATAGGGTTTCGTATCCTCGGGGCATTTATGCTCTTTTAACAATTCACGTTTGTAAAAAGATTTTAAGCATAAATCGCAAGAGGTACAACCGCCCATCATGCCGTGCCAAGTTTTCGCGGGGTGGATATGATCGCCAATTTTCAAGAGATAAATAAATTTAGGAGCTTGGGGTCCTTTGAAAAATATGGTAAAATTATTCGCAGCATCAACGATTACGATTCGATAATGGGGAGTTAAATAATTTTGAAATTTTTGAATATCCTCTAGAGTGACGAACCCTTCGGGGACTCCGGCTTTTCGGTGTAAGATTTTTGCAATATTACCTTGAAGGTCACTATTGCGTCTCAGTTTGTCAAAATTGTTCCGATTAAAGGGAGGACCTTGCTTATTTTGTTGATAAAAATTGCGATCGGCCATCTCTTTACCCAGAACTAAACTTCGAGCAAAACAGAGATTATCATTGTTCTCCATAAAAATAAACTGGTTATTTTGTTTAACAAAATAATCCAAATTAACCAAAGTTCTATTTTTAATGGATTTGTAATAAGTCCCTATATTCGCATCGAGGTTTAAAAAAATTATGTCAAACTGAAAATCTTCCCCATTAAAGACAAAGTCTCGACTAGATTGCGTCACTCTATAGATGGTCCGCATAATTCGCTTACTGGTGAATTTATCAATTTTTATAAATTTAATATTAACGGGGGTCGTCAATCCGGGGGAGCTTAAAACAAATCGAACCCGATTATACCCGGGATTCTCGGTTACTAATTTGCGAATAACTTCGTCGAGAATTTTTCGAAAAATTCGAAAAAAATCTCGCGTTGGAATGTCATTCAAATTTTTGAAAGCTATACGCAAATCGATTTGTTTACAGTGCCATTTGCGACTCGTTTTGTCAATCTGCCGCTCAATTGTGTAGTACCGGTCTACCTGCGCGTGTTCCTCCCTCTCACTACCCTCCGAGTCGCTGCCGCTGCTGCTGCTCGAACTCATTTTTTAAATTTCTATCAGAAATAAAACAATTAGAAAAAACTTGGTTTGCAGATTTATTGTTAAATAGATACGTACTTTGCTGGGAGGCTGTTGTTTGGCCTCCTCGTCCTGTTTGACGGTCTCCACCAGCTTCTTGAAGGCGTTAAGGAATTTAACGCCTTCTTTGTTGTTTTTTTTTAAAACTATTTTCAGTCTTTTGTGGTTACACTCCCAGACCTTATCAGGCTGGGAGTTTCTAATATCGAAAAATTTATAGACTGCCGCGTCTATAAAGTAATCCCCTTGGCGTGGGGGGACTTTAGTTTCGTAGTACTGCCCTTCCTTTCTAACGCGAAAGGAGCCCTCAATACCACTGGACCCGACAATATTTTTCTGCAGGACGTCCTGCACAAAGCTTTCGTCGTCCGAGTCCAGCAGTATTTCGAGGGGTTCTGGCTTCAAGAACTGGGTGATGGTTCTTTTTCCACTGCTGGTAGAAGGGGCTGGAAAATTTTCTATACCGTGCGAAACAGGCACCCTTGCAGTTGTACTATTATCTTGTGTTGCATATGAGCACGATCCAATCACCGTGAAAAATAAGTCTGGGCATGAATAATGTGATAAGCAAATATCCGCTACAAACTGCGAGCTGGTGTTGAGAAAGAAAGAATCGATGCAATTATAGCATTCACTTTGGATTTTGTGACTTCGTTCAACTCTTGGCTTATCCGCAACTGCTAGCCTATCCAGACACTGAAGCTTTTGAGCTTTGTTTGGCTTTGATTTGAAGAACAATTCTTGGATTGCATCACATTTTCAGCGATGGCGAACACTCGAAATTTTTATATTCTAAATTTAACATGTATCTTTCAATTTTCCGTAATGGTATTTTTGATTATTTTACCCGATTTTGCTGTCAATGGAGAGGAATAAAGAAGAGAGCCGTTTTGCAGTATAATAAAAGAGAAGAGTCGGTTTTGCGGCGGCGAACATGGACGTAATAGCAGAAGTGAGATGAGGCTAGAAGTGAAGGGCTCTAGCATTGATAGTAGATCCTGGCACTAGTGAACAAATTTGAGGATTTTATGCCACCGCTTCCATCGCGCCTACACTAGAGAGAAAAAATTGGTCGAGTTCCAAAAACATTTCCTACCCCCTTCCCCTCAACCTGAAGCGGCGGAACACGGACGAGGGTGCTTGAATCTAGTTCGGCCGTCTACCGCCACGAGCGTCTCACGTTTTGGAGGGAAAATTCAGAAACCGCTACCAGAGGGCCAACCGTTCTTGTGTTATCAAGAATATTCACTTTCGCCAAGTGAAGAATTTGGTTAGCTCAGTACTTCTAGTCTCATCTCACTTCTGGCTACATTAAAGAAGTTAACCAATTTAGGTAATTTGAAAACTACCTAACATATCAGTAGTTGAATGGACTCTTCTAACGCTATAGGTAGTTAAAACAAAAACAATTAAACGATCAAAAGATTTTAACCAAGGCTCGGAAATTTGATCTAACGTGTCTCCTCGCATTCAATCGCTACACAGAAAAAAAAGTGTTTAGGTTTGAAACATCTGATCATGTTATAAAGTTAAACATTGGTGTGAGGTAATGTTTATTTCTTCAATGTTGATGTCTAATTACATCTCTGTTTCTCTAAGGATCCTGAAAATGTGTTGCAAATAGAATAACTTCTTATTTTATCACGTTTAAGAGGTAAACACAGAATAATATTATAAAAAAACGTCTTGGTTTGGACCAAGGCCGAAAAAACGAACGATATGTGTGAGGTTTATCAATTGACTGAAGTTTCAGATATTGAAATTTTTTTCTAGTTATTTTTATCCACTCAATCCTTAATCAATATTTAATTCAATCAACTGATTTTACTGTTAATCGATCTATTCCCTCTAAATTAATTGAAAAAATTACATATCTACGCTTTTTCAAGAACAATTACATTTTCCGAAAACATTTTATCATGAAATTAATTATTTTGAAGGGAGTACGTGTTGAGGGATTTAATATTGAATATTTGAAATACTGTGTCTAAAAAGACCAAGCGAACTTTGACATAATTCGAAAGGAAGATGTAAATATTTAATAGTGGATGCCAAACCAGGGTGTTGCACGAATTCATACATTTAATTTCGTATATCGAAATGCTACATTTCTAATGTCGCGACTGTGAAAGGTTCACTGCAATTTCCCTCTTCGTACTTTATACTTTCTTGGGGGGGGGGTTAAGTTAAGTGTGACCTTCTTCGTTTAACTGGTAATGAATGGAAATGAATACAAAAGCCATTGGTACTGAAACGTATTTCTTTTTATGTAATCTTTTCCTATACCTTTGGTTATATTTATACCGATATCATATTTTTCCAGTGCTACAGATAGCTACTTACTAACAAAAACCACACAGCATAAACGATGTTGCTTTGTCTTAAGTATACGGCATTCGTTTATTAACTAGTCTGAACAAAATAAATTTAAATTATCATATTTTTTTTAACATCAGTCTTCTTAGCAACTTACCGATTTAAGTTTTTTTTTTTGATGCAAACAAAATTTGTCAAGCCAGCAACAATTAAAACTATGTCCGTCAAGTGCTTACACGAAATCCCTTCAAAATAATTAATTTCATGATAAAATGTTTTCTAAAATGTAATTGTTCTTGAAAAAGCGTAGATATGTAATTTTTTCAATTAATTTAGAGGGAATAGATGGTAATATCCTATTGGATAGAATCCCGTTGGATCGAATTCAAATTTCTAAAATTGTAGCCAAATTTAAAACAATTTATAGCCCAAAGAGCGATTTTCTACTGAATGGGAATATTTAAATGGAAGAGCTTTCGACTGAATGGGATGGGTTTACACATATAAAATCATAGCGTTTTCCTTGAGTTGCCGGGCTCCAGTAGCGCAATGGATAAAGTGATTTGGATGATCGAAGAAGTTAAGCAGCATCGAGCGCCGTCAGTACTTGGGAGGGAGATCTCTTAATGGTAAGGTTAGATTACGTTAGGTATGGTTAGGTTAGGGTTAGACAATTTCCAAAAATGGAAGTTATTTTCTGAAATTTATTGAAGAATGTTTTTGGTGAACACATATTATTTGCTGCAGTATCAAGAAGTTTAATAAGAAAATCAATTTTATTTTTAGGTTAGGTTAGGTTAGGTTAGGTTAGGTTAGGTTTGGTTAGGTTAGGTTTGGTTAGGTTAGGTTAGGTTAGGTTAGGTTAGGTTAGGTTAGGTTAGGTTAGGTTAGGTTAGGTTAGGTTAGGTTAGGTCAGGTTAGGTTTGGTTAGGTTAGGTTAGGTTTGGTTAGGTTTGGTTAGGTTAGGTTAGGTTAGGTTAGGTTAGGTTAGGTTAGGTTAGGTTTGGTTTGGTTTGGTTAGGTTAGGTTAGGTTTGGTTTGGTTAGGTTAGGTTTGGTTAGGTTAGGTTTGGTTAGGTTAGGTTTGGTTTGGTTTGGTTAGGTTTGGTTTGGTTAGGTTTGGTTAGGTTTGGTTAGGTTTGGTTAGGTTAGGTTAGGTTTGGTTAGGTTTGGTTAGGTTTGGTTAGGTTAGGTTAGGTTAGGTTAGGTTAGGTTTGCTTAGGTTTGGTTAGGTTAGGTTAGGTTAGGTTAGGTTAGTAATATTTTATAAATCATTTAACAATGTTACGCCTTTTCCAAAATATTGATGTTTAGCTTCATTGACATCTCAAATGATATGCCTTTTCCAAAACATTACTTCTATGTTAGGTTAGGTTTGGTTAAATTAGGTTAGTAATAATTTATAAATCATTTAACAATGTTACGCCTTTTCCAAAATATTGAAATTTAGCTTCATTGACTTCTCCAAAAATATGCCTTTTCCAAAACATTACTGTTATATTAGGTTACGTTTGGTTTAGTATTTTCTGCAATAACAAGAAGTTTAATAGGAAAATCAATAGAAAAATAGGATTGAAAGGAAAATTCATGATTGGAAAACCGCCCAAATTGCGGTATTCGGTCTAATGGGATTCGGTCGAACGAGACATTCGATCCAATGGGATTCGACCCAATGGTAGACAATCGAATAGATCGATTAACAGTAAAATCAGTTGATTGAATTTAGTATTGATTAAGGATTAAATGGATAAAAATAACTAAAAAAATTGCAATATCTGAAACTTCAGCCAATTGATAAACCTCACACATATCGTTTGTTTTTTCGGCCTTGGTCCAAACCAAGACATTTTTTTTTATAATATCTGTTACTTCAGTCTTAATGTAATTAAATTTTGAATAATTATGTTTGCTTTACCGTCATACATTTGGGGTTGATCTATTTCTATTTGCTTAAAGAAGTACTTCAGTATCGTTAATTACATTTAACTTATATCCAATAACATTGATTTCGATAAGCATATAATGTTGCACTTTATTTATGAAAGAAGCTTAAAAACGACGGTATTTCAAATATGGAAGAAAAATATTTGTTTCGTACACTCTATACATATACAGTGTTGTCGAGATCAGACCAACAGCTTCCTTTATGTACAACCCCCAATACTGCCAACGGGTGACGTCATACTAAATTATACAGGGTGTAAATAAATGTTTAGAATTCATGTTTTATTGTATGCAAGTGACAACGAGTGACAAGGTACAAAAAGAATACTGGAGAATGCAACAAAATATTTTAAAGCACTGTCCTACGATTAGTCTTAGAACGTGGGCCTCAAATTGCAACCTCTTAACTGTTTGGTAAACACCTCAACGTAAATATTCGACTTTTCTACCATTGTGGTCTTGGCACTCTTCCAGACGACTGTCCATGCCTTGCAATACATTTGCAAGCAGTAAACTCATGACGCATGGTAAGACTAATGGTATTGCCGTCTTGGGAAATCCTCGTCCGTTAAGGCTTGATGTAGGGGGGTATGATAATGCCAGTAATGATGCCCTTGTAAACTGGCACAAACAGTACAATGGCTTAGTGCAACTTCTTGTTCCACCGCTCTACTATTAGCATGAATTGGCTTCAAAACGTGCTACGATGTCAAAATCACGAAGGTGCTCGCCAATGTCGGTAAAGGTGCTTCGCACCGGATGTTGTCGGTGTGGAAACCGTTCGGCATAAAGCACTGCCTTTAGTTGAACGTTACTGCGACCTTCACCCAAAATAAACATCCTGTCCAATTTGTCCTGGTTAGAACAGGTTGGCATTTTGCTAGGAAACGAGACTAACTACTGTAATTCTTATACTTAGCTCCATATATATATATATATATATATGTATATCAAAAGGGACCGGAAGTACCTCAAAGTTGAGTTTTCAAAGATTGCCAGATTGAGCAGGTCATGGGATTTAAAGTGATGAAGGTCGCTTTAACGTTCAACAAGTGACACCGCGGTATGTTTTTGGTGCTCCAATGTCCTCACCCGATAGGTTCAAACAATTACCATCCTGGTTTTTCGGCTCAGCGTTGCGGTATTGCCGGTTCCATTAGAAATACAAGGTCTGTAGTGTTACAATTGTAACAATACTCCTGTTAAAAAGGCACACAAACTGTACCCCCGCCCCCTCCCCCCAAAACACTTTTAAATTTCGCGCCTTTTCAATGGCTCTCTTTCCAATATGGGAAAAATGCTTTTAAATGACAATTTAATTAATCGTAAGAATTAAACAGGAAAATGGAGGCTGAGTGAAAGAGAAGTGTAGTTTTAATTATAATTTGTTAGTTTAATTATAAGGTATCCATGAATTTACCAAAAACATTCGTGTTTTGGGTTAATTTCACATTAATTATACTTGATTAAGTTTAATTTAACGGTTTATCTAGTGTGAATTTAGTTTATAATACAAGTTTCAATGAAATATTAACTTTAATTGCAATTACTCTAAAATATGTATACGCTTTTGATGTATTTTAATGATGAATTAATTTAATTCGAAAGTGAAATAGGAAACATCTGTGGCTGTGCGGAAAACTTGTGTTGTTTTAATCTTAATTTGAGCCCAGTATAATTTATTGGAATTTTTTACCCTAATTGGAACGTTTTGTGCAGTTTAACATTTTTGCCACAGTCATTATTTTACCCTAAACTTTTGAATTTCGCGCCAATTAATGTACTTTAAACATAGTTGAAATTAACTGAAGTGTGAAATAGAAAACATTGGGATTTACCAACGGCTTGGGTAGTTTTAATCTTAATTAAACAGTTTATTTAAAAGTTATTTGAGCTTTTAATCCAAAAAATGAATATTTTTGGTTTAATTTCACGTTAATTATATTTAATTGATTTAAAATTAACGTAGGATTGTGTTTCGGCAGTGTACATTTAGATTATAAATGACTTTCAAAATATACTTAACCTTAATTGCAATTTTTAGTGGGTTTTGAATCTTATTTTAGCTTAAACTTTCGAATTTCGCGCCTATTAATGTACTTTAAAGATAATTTAAATTAACTAAGTATGAGATAGAAAAATGGGGCTATACCAACAGCTTGTGCAGTTTTAATCTTAATTTAGTATTTTATTTCAAAGTTACTCGAGTTCTCATCCAAATATGTATATTTCATGTTTAAATTCACGTTAATTATACTTAATTAAGTTGAAATTAATGAAGGATTGAGGTTTGGCAGTGTTGATTTAGCTTATAAAATGAGTTTCAAATCACCTTAATTGTGGAGTTTTTCATTCTTGCCAACACAATGTGTTAAATTTTTATCATACCACGTGCTAAATTTGCGGTAACATAAAGATCATCTATAACATATGTTAATGAATGATGTGATTCTATAGTTTAGCAACTTTGGCTTCAATAACAGTAATTAAATTAAATACCTAAACAATTCATAGCAATTTAGACAAATAAATGTGAACTGTGGAGATAGCGAACAACGTAACCCTCCGTTGCTGACGTGGTTACGTTGGAAAAATCTGCGCTGATGTAAACATGGAAATTATTTGTCTAATTAAATTACATAACGACACTGTCATCCTGGATTAATCAGCACCACTGTTACTTATATTTATGAATTAACAAAATCCACTGTTGGTAACAAATAGATAATCTGCGCCAAGGTAAACACCACGACTCTTTTAACAGAGTAATATCGGTAGAGAGGGGGAGTGAACTGTGTATCCCCTACGTTGGAGGCAACTTTGTATTAGAGAATACTATTTGCCTTCGGAAGCGGGGATATCACTAAGGTAAGAGATAGAGGGTTACGACGTTGCCATATATGTGAAAGATATTACTCTACTGCCGTAGGGAAAACATATTAAACTTTTTGTCATCTTACCAGTAGTATTTTGAAGTTTTCGAGGTAGGATTGCACTTTACGTGACCCACCCAACTAACAATGGATTCTAGTTAATTGGACCATGAGGAGTCCGAAAAAAATAGTTAAAAAATTATTTGACCGCCGCAAGTTGGTCAAAAATATTTTTGAAAATTTTAAAATCCATGCACTTACCGCCATTGAAGCCGCTATACGCTTAACGCATTCTGCCCTCAATCTCGCAAAATAAGCCGAGGGGACTGTGAAAAAAAGACTTACTCGCGCCGGAGTTTTAGCTATGGAATTTTTTAAGCTTACGGAAACCGATTATTTCTGATAAAAGGACGGAAATATAAATGCGAGAAAAACTGAAATGTTTAGGGAAAAATCGTTGAATTTTTTGGTAATTCGACAATTGATAAAGTCAAATTTTGGTAATTGCCGTCAAATTATTTTTGAATTTATTTTGGAAAGTGTGTCAAATCCTTGGGGAATTAGATTTTTTTGGAACAAAATTTTGAAATAAAAGGAGTCAAGTTATTGCAACTATGTTTTGGAAAAGGTGTCAAATTATTGGGAAATTAGCAAATGTCAACATCAATATTTCAGAAAAGGAGTCAAGTTATTGCAACTATGTTTTGGAAAAGGTGTCAAATTATTGGGAAATTAGCAAATGTCAACATCAATATTTCAGAAAAGGAGTCCAGTTTTTGCAACTATATTTTGGGAAAAGCGACAAATTATTGGGAAGGCACCAAACGTCAACATTAATCTTTTAGAAATGGATTCTAGCTGTTGCAAATATATTTTAGAAGAGGAGTCTAGTTATTTCAGCAATATTTTGGAAAAGGTGTCAAATTATTGGGAAATTAGCAATTGTCAACATCAATATTTTAGAAAAGTCGTCTAGTTATTTCAGCCATATTTTGGAAAAGGCGACAAATCATTGGGTAATTAGCAAATGTCAACATCAAAATTTTAGAAAAGTCGTCTAGTTATTTCAGCCATATTTTGGAAAAGGCGACAAATTATTGGGTAATTACCTCCAAGTGGTGTTTCTTGGGTAACGCTAAGAGCCACACATTAATACTTACCATTTTTAAATTTCAGTGCACTACTTTCAAATTGTATTGAGTCCATCCGTAGTGAACCACTTTCCAAAATATCATTTATCAAATTCAAGAATAATTTGACACCTTTTCCAAAATATTGTCCTTCACATTTATCAAATTCAGGAATAATTTACACCTTTTCCAAAATATTGTCCTTCACATTTATCAAATTCCCGAATAATTTGGCACCTTTTCCAAAATATCATCCTTCACATTTATCTAATTCCCGAATAATTTGACACCTTTTCCAAAATATCATCCTTCACATTTATCTAATTCCCGAATAATTTGACGCCTTTTCCAAAATATCGTCCTTCACATTTATCAAATTCCCGAATAATTTGACGCCTTTTCCAAAATATCGTCCTTCACATTTATCAAATTCCCGAATAATTTGACACCTTTTCCATAATATCGTCATACACATTTATCAAATTCTCGAATAATTTGACACCTTTTCCAAAATATCATTGTTCACATTTATCAAATTCCCTAATAATTTGACACCTTTTCCAAAATATCGTCTTTCACATTTATCAAATTCAGGAATAATTTGACACCTTTTCCATAATATCGTCCTTCACATTTATCAAATTCAGGAATAATTTGACACCTTTTCCATAATATCGTCCTTCACATTTATCAAATTCCCGAATAAGGCAATTACCAAAATTTGACTTTATCAATTGTCGAATTACCAAAAAATTCAACGATTTTTCCCTAAACATTTCAGTTTTTCTCGCATTTATATTTCCGTCCTTTTATCAGAAATAAACGGTTTCCGTAAGCTTAAAAAATTCCATAGCTAAAACTCCGGCGCGAGTAAGTCTTTTTTTCACAGTCCCCTCGGCTTATTTTGCGAGATTGAGGGCAGAATGCGTTAAGCGTATAGCGGCTTCAATGGCGTAAGTGCATGGATTTTAAAATTTTCAAAAATTTTTTGACCAACTTGCGGCGGTCAAATAATTTTTTAACTATTTTTTTCGGACTCCTCATGGTCCAATTAACTAGAAACCATTGTTAGTTGGGTGGGTCACGTAAAGTGCAATCCTACCCATTTGAAATTTTTATTGGATGATGTCCAGTGTCCTGTGCCTATTTCTGGCTCTGGTCCAGCTATTTATTTATATTTCACATATAAATCACATCGAACTTTTATGTAAATATTACATGATTTCATGTGATTATCACTTGGTGATAAGTGTTATATTTATCACTCATTATGAAGCCATGTCACGCCTGATCACTTTTTATTCACTGGAGAGGCATCTGACGTAGATGATAATGTCACTCGTTATTGATCTGAGGTACACCTGACACAAATAGGTTTTCTCTCATTACATTCTGCTACTAGGAACTTTCTCATGACATCACCACCTCCTATCTTCTAGCTGTATTATTTCAGGCTCGTTAATCTAATAGCCTACCATCTTAAGGCTGGGTTAATATCCTAAATACATTAGTTGAACATGAATGATGTAGATGGCGACTCGTATGGCACCTTTAGTGAGTGCCCCCTTTATCAAGCAAGACCTATTACTAGGGCTATAAAGACAGGTTACTGAGGTTAGCTAAGTAGTGGGTGATAGTGATAGTAGTTTTGGCCTTAGTTGCGAGATGTTCAGCTACTGTGGTAGGCCATAATCACTCTTCTAAGCTAAGATTGACCTTGTATGAGGGAATCGGTGCTTCCAAGATACCTAGGCCCGTGCGTGTCGATTTTTATGTGGGGAAATATCCAGTTTCATAGAGGAAATATTTTCACCCTACATGTGTACTAGATGGCGCTCTTATTACAGTTGCGAAGCGGGTCTTCCATAAATTGTCGCTGATATTTTAGGGGCCTATTATAAAAATTTTGTGAAAGAGAAAGGTTTCACCCTTAAATTAACGTAATTGTTTTAGGGGCTATTTATTTTTTATTGAATCTTTTGGTTAGATTGTGTGGACAACAAAATTATGAGATTTTAACATGGATGTTTTTTTAGTAAAACAAAACTAATTGAAGTTGCTAATTCACAGTTTTATTATACCATAAGAGGATTTTTTTACTCCTTCATAACCTTTAATTCATAACCTACTAATCAATTCTCACTTCATAAGAACATCAATTCTCACTTCATAAGAACATCAATTCTCACTTCATAAGAACATCAATTCTCACTTCATAAGAACAGCAATTCTCACTTCATAAGAACATCAATTCTCGCTTCATAAGAACATCAATTCTCACTTTATAAGAACATCAATTCTCACTTTATAAGAACATCAATTCTCACTTCATAAGAACATCAATTCTCGCTTCATAAGAACATCAATTCTCACTTTATAAGAACATCAATTCTCACTTTATAAGAACATCAATTCTCACTTCATAAGAACATCAATTCTCACTTCATAAGAACATCAATTCTAACTTCATAAGAACATCAATTCTCACTTCATAAGAACATCAATTCTCACTTCATAAGAACATCAATTCTCACTTCATAAGAACATCAATTCTCGCTTCATAAGAACATCAATTCTCACTTTATAAGAACATCAATTCTCACTTTATAAGAACATCAATTCTCACTTCATAAGAACATCAATTCTCACTTCATAAGAACATCAATTCTCACTTCATAAGAACATCAATTCTCGCTTCATAAGAACATCAATTCTCGCTTCATAAGAACATCAATTCTCACTTCATAAGAACATCAATTCTCACTTCATAAGAACATCAATTCTCACTTCATAAGAACATCAATTCTCACTTCATAAGAACATCAATTCTCGCTTCATAAGAACATCAATTCTCACTTTATAAGAACATCAATTCTCACTTCATAAGAACATCAATTCTCACTTCATAAGAACATCAATTCTCACTTCATAAGAACATCAATTCTCACTTCATAAGAACATCAATTCTCACTTCATAAGAACATCAATTCTCACTTCATAAGAACATCAATTCTCACTTTATAAGAACATCAATTCTCACTTCATAAGAACATCAATTCTAACTTCATAAGAACATCAATTCTCACTTTATAAGAACATCAATTCTCGCTTCATAAGAACATCAATTCTCACTTTATAAGAACATCAATTCTCGCTTCATAAGAACATCAATTCTCACTTCATAAGAACATCAATTCTCACTTTATAAGAACATCAATTCTCGCTTCATAAGAACATCAATTCTCACTTTATAAGAACATCAATTCTCGCTTCATAAGAACATCAATTCTCACTTCATAAGAACATCAATTCTCACTTTATAAGAACATCAATTCTCACTTTATAAGAACATCAATTCTCACTTCATAAGAACATCAATTCTCACTTCATAAGAACATCAATTCTCACTTCATAAGAACATCAATTCTCGCTTCATAAGAACATCAATTCTCACTTTATAAGAACATCAATTCTCACTTTATAAGAACATCAATTCTCACTTCATAAGAACATCAATTCTCACTTCATAAGAACATCAATTCTCACTTCATAAGAACATCAATTCTAACTTTATAAGAACATCAATTCTCGCTTCATAAGAACATCAATTCTCACTTCATAAGAACATCAATTCTCACTTTATAAGAACATCAATTCTCACTTTATAAGAACATCAATTCTCACTTCATAAGAACATCAATTCTCACTTTATAAGAACATCAATTCTCACTTTATAAGAACATCAATTCTCACTTCATAAGAACATCAATTCTCACTTCATAAGAACATCAATTCTCACTTCATAAGAACATCAATTCTCACTTCATAAGAACATCAATTCTCGCTTCATAAGAACATCAATTCTCACTTCATAAGAACATCAATTCTCACTTCATAAGAACATCAATTCTCACTTCATAAGAACATCAATTCTCGCTTCATAAGAACATCAATTCTCACTTTATAAGAACATCAATTCTCACTTTATAAGAACATCAATTTTCGCTTCATAAGAACATCAATTCTCGCTTCATAAAACATCAATTCTCACTTCATAAGAACATCAATTCTCGCTTCATAAGAACATCAATTCTCACTTCATAAGAACATCAATTCTCACTTCATAAGAACATCAATTCTCACTTCATAAGAACATCAATTCTCGCTTCATAAGAACATCAATTCTCACTTCATAAGAACATCAATTCTCACTTCATAAGAACATCAATTCTCACTTCATAAGAACATCAATTCTCACTTCATAAGAACATCAATTCTCACTTCATAAGAACATCAATTCTCGCTTCATAAGAACATCAATTCTCACTTTATAAGAACATCAATTCTCACTTTATAAGAACATCAATTCTCACTTCATAAGAACATCAATTCTCACTTCATATGAACATCAATTCTCACTTTATAAGAACATCAATTCTCGCTTCATAAGAACATCAATTCTCACTTTATAAGAACATCAATTCTCGCTTCATAAGAACATCAATTCTCACTTCATAAGAACATCAATTCTCACTTCATAAGAACATCAATTCAAAACTAATTATGTCGCATCAGGGTTTTGAAAATGAGTCAGGGAAATTATGAGAGAATTTTGAAAATGAGTCTGGGAATTATGAGAGAATTTTGAAAATGAGTCTGGGAATTATGAGAGAATTTTGAAAAATGAGTCTGGAAAATGGATGGGAAATGTCAGAATTTTGAAAATTAATTACAAATATCGGGGAATTTTTGGAAATGTATGGAAAAAGTCGGGGGATTTTTTGGAAATGTATGGAAAAAGTCGGGGGAATTTTTGGAAATGTATGGAAAAAGCCGGGAGAATTTTTGGAAATGTATGGAAAAAGCCGGGGGATTTTTGGAAACGTATGGAAAAAGTCGGGGAATTTTTGGAAACGTATGGAAAAAGTCGGGGAATTTTTGGAAACGTATGGAAAAAGTCGGGAAGTTTTGAAATAATAGGAAGTGTTGGGGGAAATTTAAAATTGCCCTAAAAATCCCCATATCAGTTTGGTAATTTTCTTATAGTTGTACTAGCATAACCTAATATGCAATATGGTACTAGCCCGTTTTAAACTTGCAACATTACACAAATAAAATGGAAATTAAAATGAGCTAGGGAAAATGAATTAGTTTAGACACTCAGGGAAAGCTTGCAAAGTCAATTTCAAATTTTTTAAAGAAATATCAATGGCAAATCGGCTTATTTCAAGTATTTGACGACTAATGTTTAATTTAGTTGCGTTATATGGATAGCAGAAAAGACGAACAAGTAAGGGGGATCACCATGAAATCAAGCGCAATTTCTTTGCAACACATTATAGGTAAGTTGTCTGTCTAAATATAACTATGTCTGTGCGAGTACTCGGGACTCACGAGTTCTCTGCTAAGGCTAATAACAGTACTCGGCGAGTCCATTTCTTCTTCTAAGATATGTTCCATAAGTATGACTCTACCTATACTTCGTAATGCTAGAGACAGCTCGAGCTAGTTCAAGAACGACAAGCGAGAATTGACTACACTCGGTTTATCAGTTCATCTTTCTATTTAGTCTGTACTAAGCCTTTGACAGCGCCTCACCAGGCGTCGCTTTACGAGAATCTATGACCTACGTCACTTCACGACAAGCTCTCAGTGACGAACATATAGAACATATCTTATGAAGTTATGATATATCGGAATTGCTGTATCGCATACATTGTAACTTTTATCACTGAAATTTTTTAATAGGTGAAAAGAAACATTTGATAAACTTGATTGACTCACCTGGGCACGTTGATTTCACTGGCGAGGTTTCAACAGCCGTTAGATTGTGCGATGGTGCCATTATCGTAGTTGATGTGGTTGAAGGAGTTTGTCCACAGGTATGTTATGCCAAAGAACAGACGATATCACATGGCAGGGATTATTTATATCAGCTTAAGCCTTGAATTTGACCCAAAACATTTTAAAATGACCTTTTACATTTCACGCCATAGCATTTATGCGGGCGCGTTCGAAATACATAAATAAACTAATATGCATGCAAGTTTTTTCAACATAAGTCAGTCTCTAAGTACCGCGTATATCGCAAATCTTTGTGTATGGTCAATTGGTCTGGGATTAAAGACTTTTTTGGTTTAATTTTAGACTATCGTTGCGCTCCGTCAAGCTTGGAGTGAAAACATCAAACCTGTCCTTGTTCTTAATAAAATTGACCGTCTTATTCTGGAAATTAAGTTAACGCCTCTAGATGCCTTCATTCATCTTCAGCAAATACTCGAACAAGTCAACGTGGTGGTTGGGGAACTCTTTACTGCGGGAGTTATGGAAAAGACGGCCAAAGTATGTTTTATTGTAGCGGCAGGTGGCGCCACAGGCGTGGAGTTCCTTTCATTCGTCTAGGGGGAAAGTACAAGGTATAAGGTGGCAGAAAAATGGAAGTTGTGATAGAACGCGTATAATAGTAATTTAGGGGTCGAAGAATACCTGGGAAAATACTAAGAATAGTAAACACACAAAGTAAAAATACACTAAAATTATCATGAAATTTAAAAGTAGGCGGAAAGGTCAGGGAATTTATCAATGGACCAAAAAGGTCGGGGGAATTTTAAAGAGAGGCCGAGAAGCTCGGGAGAATTTTAAACAAACAGACTTTGGAAAGAGGGAAAAAACTAACTCTTCATCCGTGGAGTTAAAAGGAGGTCCGACCGCAACAGAGACGTGCGCTGTACCAGCTACAGGGTTCATACAAACCCGTAAAAACCAGGGAAATAGTTGACAAAAACCTCAGGGAAATTTAGAATTTTTAGTAAAAATCAGGGAAATTTGCGTTAAATAGGGGCCGAGTAATTAAGCAAAATGTTCGTAAATATACCCTTCATAGGATTAACATTACACTATATTTTGGAGGCTTATAACTCTGTTTCTATTAGAGATACGGGGATGTCCTTTCATTATGTTATAGTCATATTTCCCCCCCCTCCACTCCTTCTTTAACATTTGCTCCATAGGATACTCCATATACAGGAAAAACCTGGAAAATTCAGGGAAGTATATGGGGGAAAACCTGGAAATCTCAGAGAAATTTGTTTTCCAAAAGTTGTATGAACCCTGAGCTATTGTAATTGTTTACTGATTTAATGGACTTCTGTTAGTACTTTCTTGAATTTTTAGTACAGAAAGTACTATTTTAAAGTTTTTGTATGCAACTCGGTACAGTTTTGATATTTGAATCTCCATTTGAAATAAGTGCCACATTTCTCCAATATTCCTTAAAACATCAGAATCTTTAGCAATTGGAATCGCGGACAGCTGGACAGCCCCATAAATCTATACACTATAGTGGCGCCACCTATTTGGAGTTTTTGGAAGCCTAAAAATTTTAAATATTTAACCAATTCAATCTTTTTCTCAAACGATAATTATTCATTTGTGATTCCTTTCCTTCAGAGCAATGTTGCGCAGGAGTTCAAGAACAATGACCAGGTAATTAAGGCACTTGAAATTGGCTTGAAAGTTCTAGATTAGAAGTTGCCCGAGACATTTTTCAGCGAGATCTGGATTGGAGTAGCGGTTTGGAGGAAGTAGATGATTCAACTGTGTATTTTGATCCTGATCAGGGAAACGTTATCTTCGCCAGTGCTATTGATGGATGGGGCTTCAGGTAAGTTTATTTACGCGGCCATCTTGTTTCTGGCAGTAATGTTTTTTTTATTTCTATTTTTAGTGTTGCTGATTTTGCAAGAATGTATTCGGATAAACTGGGTGTGAATGAATTGATTCTACGACACGCACTCTGGGGAGATTTTTACCTAAATACAAAAACGAAAGAATTAAAAAAGGTGCCCAAGTAAGTCTGTTTCGCATTGCTCTGTTAAAGAATAAATAAACTTGCAGTTCTGTTAGTTCTTTCTTCCAATGTAGTTAGATAATAACTTTTGTAGTTGCTATTGCATTTAAAATTGTGATTTTTGAACAGAGTAAGTCGAAGAAACCTCTGTTTGTTCAATTGGTCCTTGAAAACTTGTGGGCCGTGTATGAAGCCATTGCGGTACGAAGGGACAAAGCAATGACGGAGAAAATTGTCAAAACTTTGGACTTGAAAGTTCTTCCGCGAGACATGAAACACTCTGACCCTAAAGTACAGCTACAAGCTGTTTGCGGGAAATGGTTACCCCTCTCAACAGCAACACTTGGTAAGAAATTCAGCATTTCAGCATTTTAGAGGTTTTTGAAAGGGACCATGAAGGGTTCAACGTTGCTTTTTTGTACCTTTAGAATGGTAAAGTATGGTAAAAAGCGTTAATGTATGCCAGCGAAACATTTGCTAATATAATCTCTGATAGTTTCGAAATGAATATGACCAAATGTCTTTTCTTTCTTTTATCGCAATTTTTGTGCATTACAATAGCATTGTTAAGCCTATTTTATCATTCTACAATCAACGTCTTTAGCTAAATAGTTTGGCCTCTTTTTTTTTTACTTCTATTTTAGAAAGGTTGAAGGCATGTTGTGTTTCTCATTACTGTTTCCTTAATTATAAATATGAAAACATAATTTCAGATATGGTTTGCAATTTGATTCCGAGTCCTTGTGATCTGAGTGAAGAGAGAGTGGAATCTCTATTTTGTACAGCCCTTCAAAGTTACGATGCCTTACCAGAGCAAACCAAAGAACTCAAAAAATGTATGTATTATTGTATTTTAGTGTTCCCTTCAACAACTATCGTAATATTGTATTTTAGTGTTCCCTTCAACATCTGTCGTAATATTGTATTTTAGTGTTCCCTTCAACAACTGTCGTAATATTGTATTTTAGTGTTCCCTTCAACAACTGTCGTAATATTGTATTTTAGTGTTCCCTTCAACATCTGTCGTAATATTGTATTTTAGTGTTCCTTTCAACATCTGTCGTAATATTGTACATGAAGGCGAGGCACAGTACTGTTTGTACCGGGACCGACCACAAGAGGCCCAGTTGCGGCGACAGAATTTGGAATCTGTTCGTGTCGACGTACATCGTGTTCAGTATTTCGCCCATTGTCAGATCACGTCGATCGCTGCTCGTCAAGCGAAATGTCTGCTTTGACGAATCTCATTAATGTACTAGCGTCCCACTATCAGGATAACTGTAACTTACTTTTTTGTACAGAACGTGCATGGTGGCGGAATTGAGTCTTAGTCCTAGTTTGGTGTGGAAAATCGCGCTGCCTTCTTGCAACAAAGATTGCGCGAGGCCGGCCACACCGTAAAGGCAAGCGTGGAACATCCCCTTCCACAAAGGATCTTCGCTCGTCGAGAAATCAATAATGGAACTAAAAACGTAGGTGAGTAAACGGGTTAACTCGGTTCCAAAGTTTACATAATTCATTGCAGCATGGTCAATCTCAACTTCTGCTTTAGAATCAGTTTTAAAAAATATTGAGAGGAATGAAAACATTCAGACAGCTGACCCAAAGAAACAGGAAACGTTATTGCTCGTGTGATTGAATTTTTCTCTACGCTTCAGTACGGGCAAGGAACCAACCACTTATTCTCACACATTAATGAAAACAGGAATGTATGGAGGAGCTGGAATGGCTAAGGGGGCTCTCGTTGTACCCTTGATGGTGGAAACATAAGGTGAGTCCTTTGTTTTTTTTTAGAAGTGAAGCTCCTCCTCCTACGTCTGTTTAGCTATCTACCGAAGGCGAAAAATGTTTTGACTCGTTAAAAAAGGCATGGCGGAAGTGGACTTTTAGATTTTTTAAAGTTAAACACGCTGATTGGCCGCCGTTCGAGTTCATATTCGATTCTCTCAGCCTAGGCAGAGGACCTAGGGTAGAGAGTGGAGAATTATAGCAAACAAGGTTTTTGGCAGCCAAAGAATGAATGAAAATAATTTAAGTAGTAAATACCATTTTTACGTCAGGCTATGACGTCACTAGAGTAAATTAAGCCTAGCCAGTTGTTTCCAAGATCATTTCACGCCGATTAGGATTTGACCTTAGCCATTCCTGATAGATTTTCATAGCCTTATACCTAACTTATATTAAAGAGATAATCCATAAGGAAGAGAGAGACCAAATTAAAATAACGAACTGTTTATTAAACAAGTGAGAGAGTGAGACTGATTAAATGATAACATAACATTGCTATTTATAGCAGTTACTAAAAAACAGTATTAAGATATTATTAACCGGTTAAAAAACTAACATCGCATTTCTTAAGTTACAGAGTTAATATAATCCGAGTAGATAAGAGTCGATTTCTCCAACACCCCTTCTCGACGATTATCGGATAATCCGGCTTTGGACATCAAGTACTTTAGTTTTTCTTTTGTTAAAGGCTTGGTTAACATGTCGGCGGTCATTTCCTCGGTTGGACAATAGTTGATATCGATGATGTTGTTTTCTCTCATATCCTTGAGGAAGTGGTATCGGACGTCAATGTGTTTCGTCCTAGCGCTGATCCGTTCGGAAAGACTCATCTTGATGCATCCTTGATTGTCCTCAAATAAGCAGGTTGGCGTGGTAGCCGGGAATCCAACATCTTCAAGAAGCTGTCGTAGCCAAATGACTTCTTGGGCGGAATGAGCTGCTGCGACGTATTCGGCTTCTGTCGATGAGAGTGCAACAGTTGATTGTTTCCGACTTGACCATGCGATCGTTCCCTGTCCGAATTGGAATAGGTATCCGCTCGTTGATTTTTGGTCTTGATGATCACCGGCCCAATCTGCATCAACGTAGCCGATAAGTTCTGGTGGTTTCTTTAAAGCTGGGAAATGAAGTCGGACATCTTTTGTTCCCTTGAGGTAACGCATTACTCGTCTGACGGCCGTCCAATCTCTTTCTCTCGGCCATCATAGGAAACATTTCCCATGTTATTCCTATGGGAAAATTTCCCTTTTTTTGCCAAAATGTCTTAATTTTTTTATGGAAATGAAAACCACCCTTAGCAACTTTATTTTCTATGAAAAAAACCAATGGAGGGATCTCTTTGAAATTTTAACCACATATTAAGGGTCCGAATTTTAGTTCAGTGGAATTTTTCAAAACAATTAATACAATACAAAAAAAAAACTACATCCAAACAAAAACCCTCCTTATACATTAAGAGCAGTATGAGGTCTTATCTAAGAGAGCGACCGCTCTCTCAGAATATTGTACAGAGACGGTGTATTGCACTAAAACATAGAACCAAATAAATAAACGTTGATTTAAAACCAGTCGTGATTACTTTAAGCAACAGACACAACACATTACGAGAGCTAAGCCTAGTTTTTAAACATCGCGCGCGAGACGGATTTCATTACGAGAGCTAAGCCTAGTTTTTAAACATCGCGCGCGATACGGATTTCATTACGAGAGCTAAGCCTAGTTTTTAAACATCGCGCGCGATACGGATTTCATTACGAGAGCTAAGCCTAGTTTTTAAACATCGCGCGCGAGACGGATTTCATTACGAGAGCTAAGCCTAGTTTTTAAACATCGCGCGCGATACGGATTTCATTACGAGAGCTAAGCCTAGTTTTTAAACATCGCGCGCGATACGGATTTCATTACGAGAGCTAAGCCTAGTTTTTAAACATCGCGCGCGAGACGGATTTCATTACGAGAGCTAAGCCTAGTTTTTAAACATCGCGCGCGAGACGGATTTCATTACGAGAGCTAAGCCTAGTTTTTAAACATCGCGCGCGAGACGGATTTCATTTAGAGAGCTAAGCCTAGTTTTTAAACATCGCGCGCGAGACGGATTTCATTTCGAGAGCTAAGCCTAGTTTTTAAACATCGCGCGCGAGACGGATTTCGATTACTTTGAAAGCACCACCTATCAATAAAAAATAGGACTTGCGGAGTCGCGCGTGCCGCGTGCTCACGCGCGCTCGAATCGTGACGTCACCAGGGGTACCGCGAAATTTAACTGTCAAAATAGTTTGAAAAAATTCTGCGAGTAGGTTCCGAAAGCCGGGGTTTTAATAATATTTGAAAAATTATAATGCATTACATAAATAGATATTCTAAATCAGAAAGATTTGATCTTTCAGATGGGAATAAAACCTTTTAGTTTTAAAAATAGCGATTTTTGGTGACTCTAACACTAAGTTAAAGAAAATCCCATGACTTGCCTTCAAGGAACGAACTTTCCCCTGTTATCTTAATGAAAAAGATCCATTTTCTCGTCAATATCTGTTAATATTTTTAAAAAACGAACACAGCCTTATCAGGGATAGATTTAATTTTGGAAGTTAGAATGGAGAACAGAGTAGTCTGGGCGTGCGTCAAAGTCCTGGATCCCCTTCCAAGGGACGGAGGGATATGAAAGGAGAGGTGGGTCATAGCGACAGAGGTAAAAAAGAATAACGTATTTTTCGCCGTCCCCGTCAGCAACGTCATCAAATCGTAGTTTAAGTGAGCCAATCTGAAAATTTAAAATTTTCGTTACGTGTTGGATCATAGCCCCCTGGATCACGCGACTCGCGGACGCAAGGCTGCTCGCGCTATAGAAGCCCGCCCAAAGAATTATTTTCCTATGTTAAAGCGCGTATCGGGGATTTTTGTTCGAAAAATCAAAGCCGTTAGCTTTTAACATGGTCGCCTATGGGAGGAACACCGTTTTTTGGCCCTAATTTGGCAAATAATGGCTCAAATTTCTTGAAATTTTAATCGAATGTTTAAAATAAGGTTTGTGATTTTTGTGCAAAGTTTCAAAAGATTATATCGTGTAGTTTTTTTGTAAAAAAAATTAAAACTTAGCCGAAAATCAAAAGCGTCAGCTTTTAACATGGCCGTCTATGGAAGGAACACCATTTTTTCGCCCTAATTTGGCAAATACTGGCTCAAATTTCTTGGAATTTTAATGGGAGGTATATTGAAGGATTTTTAATGATCAGGCAAAGTTTTAAAGCTCTAAAACCAATAGTTTCGCGCCGAAACCTTACCGGGAAATTTAAAATGAATAATGGTTGTGCTCATGTACAAACAAAGCTTTATTGAATTTCAGGGAAAAAACTATTGGTTTTAGAGCTTTGAAACTTTGCTCGGTCATTAATATTCCTTCAGTACACCTCTCATTAAAATTTAAAGAAATTTGAGTCAGTATTTTCAAAATTAGGGGCAAAAAACCTGGTCCCCCATGGACGGTGATGTTAAAAGCTGACGGCTTTGATTTTCGGCTAAGTTTTAATTTTTTTACAAAAAAACTACAAGATGTAATCTTTTGAAACTTTGCACAAAAATCACAAACCTTATTTTACACATCCGATTAAAATTTCAAGAAATTTGAGACATTATTTGCCAAATTAGGGCCAAAAAGGGTGTTCCTCCCATAGACGACCATGTTAAAAGCTGATGGCTTTGATTTTTGGCTTAAAATGCTTGATACGCGTTTTTGGGCCCATTTTTTTTTTTTTTTTTTTAATTTATTGATGCCCTCATAATTTACATAATATATTACTTAGTGTATATTAACATCATTCCACTTGCCACATGAACACAAGTGTTGGTGCGTGGCTGGGACTATGACAAAGTTGCTATATATTTACACAAATTCCGAGAGCGCGTTAATTAAGTGTTATTGTTAAGGTGCAGTAATCGTAATATAAACATTAAAAATCTAATTTAGTATAAAGCTCTGTGATACCTAAATTAATCAACCATGTAATAATATATTTTTTGAATTGGTTCGGCAAGTTACATTCTTTTATATTATTGGGTAGCATATTAAAAAGTTTAGGTCCTACATATGTTACATTTTTTTCTGTAAGAGTTTTGCTTATATTGATTGTTTGTAGATTGCCGGCCATTACAAATCTGGTATCATAATTACTAGATAATTGTTTAAATTCCCTATTCTTAAATGTATACAATAGAATCGTTTTGGCGTATAATTGCCTTACAGTGAAAGCTTTAAAATCATTATGTAGTCTGGCGCGTGATTCAAAATTATTTCTTCTTAAACAAATACGAATAATTTTCCTTTGTAGGATTTCTAATGGTTCAATGCTGGTGTAAAAAGTACCGCCCCAGCTAACTATAGCATATGAAATAATCGATTGGACTAGCGCGAAATAAACTGTTCTCAGCCAGGTGGTAGACAAGAAATTTCGTAGTTCATAAAATTTATGTAAACAGCACCGTAGCTTTCTGCAGAGGTTTAGGGTATGTATATTCCATTTTAAATTTTGGTCTATGGTTATTCCTAAGTATCTTATTGATTTTACATTTTCTAGTTCATAGCAGTCTTTCTTACAATTATCATAACTTGTACAGTTATGAATATGTAAGGCCTTAGTCGTTTCTATTGGACCTCTGGCTGAGAAACAAATATATTTGGTTTTGCTTATATTTAGAGTTAATATATTATCATTCAGTAGTCTACAGATGCTGTTTAGTCCATTTTGTGCCTTATGGAAAACTTCTGGCCACGAGCTACCCTCAAAGAGAATAGTTGTATCGTCCGCGAAGGCTATTAGTTTTCCCAGTGTTTCACAATTACAAATATCATTCATGTATATTAAAAATAAGACTGGGCCAATTATAGTACCTTGCGGTATGCCGTATGTTATATATTCAGGGTTACTGTAGGTGTCGTCTATTCTAACTATTGATTCTCTGTGTTGAAGGTAGCTCTTAAACCATTTTAAAGTTACACCTCTTATTCCGGCCCTGTCAAGTTTGGCAAGTAGATAATCATGCGAAACAGTATCGAAAGCCTTTTTTAGGTCTAAGAATATGCCAAGTGCTTTGCGTTTTTTGTCTATGGAATTATATAGAAAATTAGTGACCTCTACGATAGCAACGCTTGTACACATGTTTTTCCTAAACCCGAATTGATTTTTGGAAAAGTAGTTTGAACACTCTAAGAATTGAACCACTTGTTGTTTAATAACTGTTTCTAGTATTTTTGATATATTGCTTAGCAGAGAGATAGGTCTATAATTCTCTTTATCACTTTTTGTGCCAGATTTAAAAATTGGGATTATAACAGCTCTTTTGAAACTTGTTGGGAAAACGCCAGTTGTAAGGCTTAGGTTTATTATATGGGTCAGTGGGATCGCGATGAGTTTTTTTAGCTTTTTAAGGGTTTTAACTTCAATATTGTCATAGCCTTTCGAATATGAGTTCTTTAGATTTTGTATGACGATTTCAATATCTTTTGCAATTACTGGACTAAAAAATAGGCTATTGTTATTTCGTTGGGTTGGACTTGTATTAACATCTCTCGTGGGATTAGTATTACTTCTTTGTGAGATTATTTTTTGTGCTAGGTTTGGACCAATTGCCGAAAAGAATTTGTTAAAGCTATTAGCTACCATGAGCGGGTTATCAGTGGTTGAATAGGAGATTCCGTCAATTTTAATTTTTATACTTTTCTTTTCACTTTTTCTTTTTAGTGTGGCTTCGTTAATGGTTTGCCATATTTGTTTAGGGTCGTTGTTAGAATCAATTACTTTATTTTTAAAATAGTTATATTTAACTTTCTTCAGCAACTTGGTCGTAAAGTTTCTATTATTGGGCGGGCTTCTATAACGCGAGCAGCTTGCGTCCGCGAGTCGCGTGATCCAGTTGGAGGGAGGGGCTCTATACTAGGCTATGAGTCGGACAGAAGTAAATACTAACCGTTCTCCATTCCTACTCATAAAATTAAATCTATCCCTGGCCTTATCAACTTTAAATTTTGTGAAATAATCCGAAAGACGAATTTATTTTAAATTTTCACTGCCAAATAACTCGATTGAATATTGGTATATGCATCATGCAAATGTTTCCAAAAACTGCAGTATACGGCAGGGTTTTGTCTTGATGAAGTAAGACTTGACGTAAGGGGTTTAGGTTTCAAAACCAGTACGATGTACTTTCCACGAACACGCCTTTTTGCTTTCGTTAATATTAGCTCCAAAATTGATTATTCTTGAGGTTTGTTTGGCTTAAATATAATATAGCCATACTTAAGTATTATACTGGGTATTTTTCATATACCTCAGTTAAAATTATATACGGTGTACTAGAAAAAGCATATAATTGATTACTCCTGAGGTTTAGTTAGTTAAGAAAGTACTGTACTAAAGGGTATATATTTATTTATTGAGTACCTTAAAGGGATAGTAGCATATCAATCAATCGATAATATTTTGATCAAAACCTTTTCATTAAAAATAATTTGAAAAATCTTTGATACATAGATTTCTTATGATTTAAAAAATATTTCTCTGTGTATTATTCAGCAAATTTTAAAAGAAAGTTATGCCAGTTTCAAAACAAATTCTTTCTACTAAGCCTAGAAGGCACCAGTTATAAAATATTCGCAAAGTTAAACGATTCAAATTATCAATTTTCAACTAAGAAAATTCAATTATTTAGAATTGTTAAAATATCATAGTAGTCGAAATTAGCTACGAACCCTTTAACGATTTCTTCAAAGCAGACTAATGGTAATAGCATGGGAATAAAAGCCAACGTAATAAGCTAAATAATTTAGTTAAGAGTTTTAAATTTCTTAGTGCACGCACAAAACTCAAAATATTGCTCAGTATCGCGCAAAACAGTTGCCCTCGCTATAAATGCTCGAAAGGCAAAGGATTGGGTTAATATTTGAAAATATACAAGTTATTACTGCAAATATTTCGATAACTTGAACACAAGAAATCAATAGGTAAAAGTGGCAGGAGAGAAGAAGGATGCTAGGAAAAGTAAGTTTAAAGCGATTAAAGGAATACAATGGAATTTTTAATCCCTAAATACCAAAAGTCTAGTATCCCATAAAATAGCTTCGGAGATATGTAAAGTTAACGATGTAATGCAAATTTACTTTATGGCGAATGGATTAAGAATAAGAAGCGGTCTCATCAAAGTTTTTGTTGTCTTTAAAAATTCATAAAGGGTGTAGGAATTAAGCTAAAGTAAATGGTGCAATTTCACTTTGCCCTCTACATGTTTATAAAAGTTTAGTCGATCTGGCTTTAGTTACAAATAAACCGTGTTTTGTGCGTCACAAGCGTCTTTATCCCTAAAACGAGATATGCTTTCTATCCATTTAATTTGGATATTGTATACCAAACCAGAAGTGGTATGAGACTAGAAGTGAAGGGCTCTAGCATTGGTAATAGATCCTGGCACTAGTGAACAAATTTGAGGATTTTATGCCACCGCTTCCCACGCGCCTGCACTACTGAGAAAAAAAATTGGTCGAGTTCCAAAAACATTTCCTACCCCCTTCCCCTCAACCTAAAGCGGCCGAACACGGACGCGGCTCCTTGAATCTAGCTCGGCCGTCTACCACCGCGAGCGTCTCACGTTTTGGAGGGAAAATTCTGAAACCGCCACTAGAGGGCCAACCGTTTGTGTTTTATCAAATGCCGAGTGAAGAATTTGGTTAGCTCAATACTTCTAGTATCATACCACTTCTGACCAAACTAAAACGCCTTTTTTATCCCAAAAGTAAAACTGCATTTGTATAGTAATTTCTCTTAAAATTGAAATAGTTTTAATAAAAACACTTTTCTTTCAACAATTAATTTTTAGAAGTCGCGATGCATAGCACCAGTATCTTAGTGTAGGCTAGCAAAGATTGACCACAAACAGTTTATCGATGTTTCTATGTAGACACAAAGCCGACTTAAAGAGATAACTATTGAAAAACGGACATGAATGCGAGCAAAGATGAAAATATCGTCACTGCTCAAACGGTTCCGGTAGTAACTTACTTTTAAATGGTATCCTAGCGAGAAGCTAAATGGACACACTTTTATATTACAAGTTGTTACAAGACACAATACCAATATACAACGACTGGGCTGAACGAGTTTTTTTTTCTGCTAAAAAGCTGCAACAAAACGCAAGTTCCGCGGATTGAAATACTCACCACAATAAATTAAATTTGATTCTCTTTCAGAATAAATGTTCAAACGCCTGATGATGGTGTGGGGATGAATCCAGATAATGAACTTAAACTTTTAACAGACGAATTAAGTATTTTCAAATCAATAATTTATTTAGTCTAAAGAAACTGGACATCAGCAAACATTCACTTCAAGTTATTTGAAAATTTAATGTAATTTTCTTTAAAATACAGGGATACGATTGTATCGTATCAAAACAATACGCATCATGGGAACGTTTCCAAAAAGTGCAATATACGGCAGGCTTCTACCTTGATGAAGTGAAGCTAGTTTCAATGAATCCAAAGGAAAAACCATTAGGACTGGTTTCAAAGCTGTTTGTCATGGACGATGTCGTAAGTTTCGTTAGCTCTCGAGAGTGAACATTTTGCGAGTAAAGTTCTAATGATTTAAATAATTTCAGGCTGTATTTATAACTCTAATTATTCTAATCGGAGTAGTAGCCACTCTGTATTTGAAGGAGAAAACCGAAAGAATAAAGAGATCGAAAGACGCTTTACGTGAACAACTTGACCTTGCTTTCAAATTGTCACCTGTTATTCTATTGAAAGGTAACAGTCGAGTATTAAGAATGGGTCATTAATATATTGAGTAGATCATTCATACAAGTTTAAAGGGGTTTTTTCTTGGTATTCTTTCTATATATCAAACCAAAAACACGATAAGAGACTAGACGCTAAGTGCTATAGCATTGGTAATAGATCCTGACACTAGTGAACAAATTTGAGGATTTTATGCCGCTTCCATCCAAATCACTGATTTAAATCATGATTTAAATCAAGAGATTTTTTTAAAAAAATCATTTGATTAAAATCAAGAATATATTTTTATTTTTAAAAAATGTTTTCTAAGATTCCAAGAAGTAGTTTAAGAAACTCGAGAAGAAACTTAACTAGAAAAGACCTAAAATTAAAAATAATCATGGTTTTGGTATATTTCAATGTAAGTTTTTCCCAGAACTCTAGTTTGTCTTGCTGGAAAGGCTAGGAAATGAAATAGCAGTCAAGCTAGTCTTTTTATACAAGCATATGAATTGTAATAATATCCAATAGCTGCTTAAATGTCATGATTATTTTGCTTTTGGTTAATTTTGACTCAAAAGTTTTCATGTTGGTAATTTACTACCTATTAGTTCAATAAAAATCAAAAAAATCAAATAAATCAATTAAAATCAAAAAAATCGATTTTTTGGATTTTTTTGAAAAAATCAAAAAAAATCAACAACCCTGGGCCAAAGTATGTATTATTGTAGCGGCAGGTGGCGCCCAGTGTTCAGCGATTTGATATCTAGATATATGTTGTTTGATTATAGATACAAACGTATATGTATTTTGCGTATTTTTATCTCTTTGTATCTGTACTACATATGTTTCAAATATTTATACCCAACATGCATGACATTTATCTATGCATAAATCTATGTTATCTGTCTGAAACACCATCTAGAAAATAGGTAAAATTATAACTATCTACGTGAACCTTGTTTTTTTCGAACTATAGATACAATTATCGGGTTGTTTACAATTGTGAAACATGTTAAAGCTTGACAATCGTGAACGAAACGTTGAAAATCTTTGATAAAAATAAGGATTAGTTGAGACGCGCGTATAGGACAATTGTATATTAAGATGTAACAAGACGAAGAACGTCACCTTAAAGCCACGGAATTGTAATTGTTCGACACTATTGGACTAGTACCCTCCATTACACTCTCAGTGCCAGATGAACAATTGCCCTCGAGGACACACCTATCGCCAAGTGGGCAAATTCCCTCGAAGACACTCGTTACCAACTGGGCAAGTTTCCTCGAGGACACTCTTTACCAACTGGGCAAGTTTCCTCGAGGACACTCTTTACCAACTGGGCAAGTTTCCTCGAGGACACTCTTTACCAACTGGGCAAGTTTCCTCGAGGACACTCTTTACCAACTGGGCAAGTTTCCTCGAGGACACTCTTTACCAACTGGGCCAGTTTCCTCGAGGACACTCGTTACCAACTGGGCAAGTTTCCTCGAGGACACTCGTTACCAACTGGGCCAGTTTCCTCGAGGACACTCGTTACCAACTGGGCAAGTTTCCTCGAGGACACTCGTTACCAACTGGGCAAGTTTCCTCGAGGACACTCGGTACCATCTGGGCAAGTTTCCTCGAGGACACTCGGTACCATCTGGGCAAGTTTCCTCGAGGACACTCGGTACCATCTGGGCAAGTTTCCTCGAGGACACTCGGTACCATCTGGGCAAGTTTCCTCGAGGACACTCGGTACCATCTGGGCAAGTTTCCTCGAGGACACTCGGTACCATCTGGGCAAGTTTCCTCGAGGACACTCGGTACCATCTGGGCAAGTTTCCTCGAGGACACTCGGTACCATCTGGGCAAGTTTCCTCGAGGACACTCGGTACCATCTGGGCAAGTTTCCTCGAGGACACTCGGTACCATCTGGGCAAGTTTCCTCGAGGACACTCGTTACCAACTGGGCAAGTTTCCTCGAGGACACTCGTTACCAACTGGGCAAGTTTCCTCGAGGACACTCGGTACCATCTGGGCAAGTTTCCTCGAGGACACTCGGTACCATCTGGGCAAGTTTCCTCGAGGACACTCGGTACCATCTGGGCAAGTTTCCTCGAGGACACTCGGTACCATCTGGGCAAGTTTCCTCGAGGACACTCGGTACCATCTGGGCAAGTTTCCTCGAGGACACTCGGTACCATCTGGGCAAGTTTCCTCGAGGACACTCGGTACCATCTGGGCAAGTTTCCTCGAGGACACTCGGTACCATCTGGGCAAGTTTCCTCGAGGACACTCGGTACCATCTGGGCAAGTTTCCTCGAGGACACTCGGTACCAACTGGGCAACTGCCCTCGAGGTTAATTTCGCAACCCATTTTGGAAAGTGCCCTCCAGAGAACTCTTGGTAGTGTTGGACACGAATTGAAACATTGCATTAATACAAGCTACTTCGTTGACACTGGAACTGTTATACTTGGACTGTATCACTTGGACTCATTTGATTCTAGAATGTCTTAATGGGCCTCGAAAAACAAGTCTAAAACTTCTGCAGATTTGACGTTTTTATTAGTCCACGAAAACCAAATTATATTTTAGAAACATTTGCCTAAATATATATTTTCTTTAACAATATCATTAATCAATATTTTGGTTATACTTTAACATCAACATTGTTTCAAACATGGTATCATCTAATCTATTACGCCTTGGTGTTTGGATTTGACCTCCCGAGCTAAAAGCTCTTTCTACGGCGGCAGACGAAGGCAATATCGTATTATACTTGAGAAACATTGCCTTAACAACAGGATAAAGATGCAACATTGTCACGTCTCTGCTTCTGTTTTCTAAATAGGCAAGCACTTCCATGGTGATGCGATTCTTCGTCGAGTCTTCAGGGTTTCCCTCTTCAACGGCATTTAAGAAGGTAAAAAAGGGGTCCACTTCATTTGTCGTCGTTGCTGCGTTAGGTGGGTCTACGGTACCACTACTCGTTGATACATAGGCACTTGAATATTTTTCGGCTTCCGACAAGAAGACAGTTTTCAAATAGTCCAAAGTTTCCCGTTCTTCGTAGATCGTCCACCAATGTAGCTTGAATTTCGGAAGTGAAATGGTGGCTAAAATGTAGCGTCTACTTTCTGGACTTTCCAAAATCATTATATCTGAAAACCTAGCATCCAAGCCTTGAACAACAGCCGCCTTTAAAGCGCGACATTGTTCCAACTTATCAATGCTACTTAATGACAATTTTATCTGATAGAGCGTAGGAAGCACTAGCCCCAAATAGCAATGCTCTTCCCCTTGGAGGATATCCAAGGCAAGAGCAACCGGGCGCATGACGGAAAGATATTCAGTGATAAATTCTAAGTCTGTGGCTTTTAAAGAAGGGATTCCCAGGTTATTGGAAATGGCCGGTAGGTGTTCCTTAGAATTAACTATTTCTAACAAACAGTCGTAGAATGAATTCCATCTAGTTGGGCAAGGAGTCGGTAGCCGTTTTGCTAGACGTTCCTCAACATAGTCGCACGATTGTGTCGATCGGCTAAGTTTATTCCAGAGAGCGCAACATGTTCCTATGGATGAATTGTAGCGTTTCTTATAGACGGCATCCTTCAAAGCTTTCTCTGCATCGGTAGTCGCTACCAAATTCAGAGTGTGTGCAAAGCACTTATAGTGTCTGGGTAGACTGGAATCGAGAATGGTCTCTTGATCTTCCAAAGGGCCATGCGGGAAGGCTTCTACATCTATAGTCTTCTGAAAATCGTGGTCCAGGAAAGAAACATCCTCGTCAGGTACATTGTCAGGCACATGAAATACTTTAAATGCTTTTCCGAAATTTGAAGCATTATCAGTAACCGTACCCACTAATTTGGGGACATACAGGTCATAATTAGAGTAAATGGTAAATAACACTGCAGCAATTTCCGTAAATGTATGCTTGAATTTCATTCGTTGACACGCAAGTAAAACAGATACACGTTTTAAAGAGGATGGGTCTATATAATGTCCGGTAACCCCCATAAATGATTTATGATTGGAGCTCCATATATCAGCAGTTGTACATACAAATTCGACATCCGACAACTTGACTCTCAGATTATATTCCATAACCTGTCTCTTCGAAGAGAGCTTGCCCTTGAAACAAGTGGCGTAAGGAGGTTCGACTCCTCCAGACAAACGTTTAATCATACGCCGAAACGATGGTTTTTCAACCGTATATATCGGCCGCATTTCTGATATTATGTACTCCATCACGACCTCGTCCACCTGTTATAAGAAAAACCATTAGGCAGGGATAGCTACCGATCAATAAAGTAAGTCAAATGGCGATCAAGAGTTACTAATAAAAATCAACTAAGCAAGAACGATCAGAACTGCGACTGAATAAAGGTTTGAGTTTAAATGACTGATAATGTGCCTAAATATCACTACCACCTATCATCAACACTCAATCGTGCTGGCCATTCTTACTTCATCTTTTGTTGGTGGATGAAAGCAGATACGCTTGGTTCGTTCAACGTTAGAGGATGAATTCTTCCTTTTGGTAGCTTTCTTTTCTTCTATTTGTTTTAACACTAAGGGGTGTTTATTCTGAAAACAAAAACGACAAGACAAAGCGCCTGACTGCTTTTAGTGTGCTGCCACTGCTTAGGAAAGGAATCACTGTGACTATGGTTAAACTTTTCATTAGCTTGGAAATGTAAGCAGAGGGTCGGAAACCGTAATAATGACAAGAAGGGATATCTACTTTACTAGGGAGAAGGTATAAGATGCCTTAGTATTCGCACGCCATAGTCCCAGTCCTCCTTTTAAAATGCAAGGGGAGACGTAAAAGGAGGCCGGGCTATTTCGCCTCTCCTCAGTCGTCAGTAATTTTCGTCATTCGCGTTGCGCTGACGTGAGTTTTTAAGAACCAGTGAGATGCTAGTTGTAATTTTGAGGCGGGGATTAACTCCGTCCGGACATACGTTTTGACTGGAGATAAAGCTAGATATGTGGCCATTTTATACCTACTTCCAAATAAACTAGATATCCCTTCTTGATATAGGGTTTATCTGAGAATTGATGTCCACACAATGTTAGCGGCTTATTTACAGGTGGGTTCCTTTACAATGCATAGCTCCAGTGCCACATCTAACAGACAGGGTCCTATACTAACTATTACCGATAGCCTCAGCAAGTTTAGATAGAAAGGAGAAACCATGAAACACGGCGGACAAAAACTTTTTACAACTCCTTTTGAATCTAGCAAGTGGCACACTACCAAATACTCTTAATAGTATCGCTGTTATTTATTTTTAGGACAATGTAATGTATTTTGGATTATTTCCACTACGGGCTACACGTCGATATTTTAGCAATAGGCCTATTTGAAGTGGTAACGCTCGGGCATATAACGAAAACGTACCTTAATGTGCTTAAGTAGGTTCCCAGTAGATGCTCTTGATGATTTCAGAATTTTTCTATCAGGGCAACTTAAGCATTGGACACTGATAGAATTAGAGGCATTGCTGGACTCGCCGATTGGAAGAAAAAAACTCGCCGTCCAAGAGATATGGAAGTTGAATATTTGATTGTACACTTGTTGTTTCACGCCTGATGTTATCAGTACTTTCATCATTATTATGGTTGATCTCTGACATGATAATCTATCTCGCAAACACACGCAACGAAAACTGACTACTCTAAGCTCGCCGGGTTTATGGCAATTACTCGACAAATTAATGGGAAACTGCTTTTTACGGTGGACTTTATGCGATACACTGCTAAAAATATTGACCTAAAACATGAGTATCAGATAAAAAACATGCTTAAGATAATGTTCTTAAAAACGATAATAGATAATACGGTAAAAAAGAGTGAACAATTAATACGAAATATTCACGAATGGAATTCGGTAAAAGGCTCGTTTTTTTGTCCTAGACTTCATTGGATGGATCTACGTATAGTTATATGTAGTTATTTTAAAAAACTTATCTAAGATATAACTACCTACAAACGTATCTAGATGCATAACTAACGTTACTATAATAAGATATCGCTGAACACTGACTAAAATTATCATGAAATTTAAAAGTAGGCGGAAAGGTCAGGGAATTTATCAATGGACCAAAAAGGTCGGGGGAATTTTAAACAAACAGGCTTTGGAAAGAGGGAAAAAACTAACTCTTCATCCGTGGAGTTAAAAGGAGGTCCGACCGCAACAGAGACGTGCGCTGTACCCTTTAAGGAATTTCACAACACTCATAAGGGAGTAAAAATTAACTTTTATTTCGATATAAGAGTTAAAATGGTGTTAAACTGAAACTCTGTGGCACCATTTTATTCTTATCTTTGACACTAATTGCTCAAATAAGTGTTATTAAACCCTTTCTGGGGTGTAAATGAACACCTGTAATGGTGTCAAATTTGGACCCATATAAACTACTTTTAAAGGTGTTAAAGCACACCGCTTTTTCTAAGAGTGTATAACAGCAACCAGTATAAATCTGCCCTAATGGACAGTCTGTTAAAAACAGCTAGTCGTCTTATATAAATGACAAGTTGCATCTTAACCAACAGAGCTTAATGTTTTTAATAAAGGTTTGAGTGCTTTTAGTTTAACAGCAAAGAGCGTCTTTATCAAAATAAGCTCCGGGATTTAAAACTGTTCTAAGAGCTGTTATTTTTACAGCAACCCTATTTTTTTAGTGTACTATAAGCGGTTTGAAACAGCATGATGTGTTTTTATTTTCACAGCAAATCACGTTTTAATCCACAGTGCTTAGTGAGTTTAAAACCACATATTTTGCTGTTAGTTTTACAGCAGCAGAAATTTTATGTAACTGTGATTTATTGGTAGTAAAACAGCTGGTTTTTTAATTGACCCCTACAATATAATCAACGGTTAAGACTGCCTTTGAAACAACCTCTGAAGCGGTTATTTTAAAAACTGCGAACGCCCCTGAATACACGAACAATTAATACTTAAAAATGTTAGTTCCACTGTTTAGAAAAACAGTATTGTTGACGGTATTAAAAACAGGGAGAATGTGCAATTAAATTAGCATCATCTTGATGGCATACGCTATTGCCATTACCATAGTGTTTATTTTACAGCATTTTTATTCTGTGTGTGGTGGCCATCAGTTCAGTGAAAGGTCTGGTCGTAATCGATTTATAGCTGCTAAGTGTATCGTTGTGGTGAAACGAGAGGATGGTGTTTACACGGCAATCCAGATGTGAATATAGCTTTGATCATAAAGGTTGTACAATTGAGGCGTAGACCGTTGGGCCTTTACAAACACATAAAGGTAATATGTCTCCAAAATTTATACTCTTCATTTTCGGTTTTTTCCCATTCATGGATTTCCATGTTTACATGACATATCCTTATTTGATGTAAAATGTCGCCTGCTTTAGTGTATATTCGAAAAGCTTTGGATACTTCTTTAAAGGGTTTGCGAATTTAAAATTTCATATTATATTTTACCATGAAAGTGGTGTTATGTTACACTTTCTAGTCTACTTTTAAAATATCAAGTTTTTAACAGAATTGAAGCAAAGTTTCTATTTTTAAAATCCATTGAAAAATCACGAAAACTCAGTTTCGATATAATAACAATTTTGTCCTGTCGAGCTTGTTTGCCCGTTTTATGACATCACTATGACGTGAGGGAAAAAAGCGGGAATCCTATACGCGTCTCGAGCTTCTCGCCAGTCTAAACTCTGGGTCTGATAGCAGAGAGAGTGGCACCATCTCACGTCATAGCCTTTCATAAAAACAGGATTTCAAATAATTTCATATGAAGCATTTTTCAATGCATATTGCCAAATAACCAGAAATTGGAGAATTAAAATCTTGATATTTTTGAATTCACAGAAATTGATTCTATCTTTTGTTATATAAATCGGAGGTTTATCAAACGAAGCTTATTATTCCCATTAATAATTCATAAATATCAACTTCAGCAACTGCTTATAAAAAAAAGAGAGAAATAATTCCATATCTATGTATTTAGGTAAATAGGTGTGTAAGTAATCCTCTTGACTCGGAGAGATAATATTTTGGTTTTCCCAACTTCTTTTAAATTCGTATTGTAAAGAATAAGTTGGCAAAACAAAATAAAACTCTCCGAGTCAAGTGCTATCATTTCCTACCAAAAATTATACTTCTCAAACATAGGTTAATCATGCAATGAGATAACCGGAAATAAAAAGCACAAATTTGGCGAGATAGTGTCTAGTTCATATGTAAAGGTTGAAGTGTCAAATCTTTTACTGTATATCCTCATTAATTCTATGTAAGTACCTACACTGTAAAAAAGTGAGATTCATCTTTGAATGCTTAGACGTGCATAGCCCCAACACTGTGGTGGTACGCTTTAATAATAATAATAATAATAACGTTCAAATTTGAGTAGTTTCTTTGCGTTCAAATTTGAACAGAACACTATTGTTCAAAATTAAACGCTCACGCATTCATATTTGAACGGTGCGTAAGAGGTTAGTGTATCGTGTAAATTTCAGCACGAAACCGTTCAAATTTAAATTGAAAATTAAACGTGTAATATTGTATGTTTTTGCAATCATTATTGAGCAACATCGGAGAGTTTGATCGAGCGTTCATATTCAATTGCTTACGTTCAAAATTGAGCAGTTCACCATTTAACAATACATGGTGGACAAGCGTTTGATGAAGCATCGAAACTTAACAGTTGTAGCGTTCAATTTTGAATAGAGAAGTTCGATTTCAAATTTCATTATTGAATTCCTTATGGTAGGCCAAACTATATTAAATGTAGGCACTGATAAGGAAGAAATCTAATGTGTTTAAAGCTAGTACATCTTCTCAGGGCGGGTGGACTTGAAACACATATATATTAATCGTTGTGTAGAATAATAATTCAATTATATGAAGAGAGACTCCGCTTTTAAGGGACGTGTTCATTATCCAGTTCCCTCCAATTATAAAGGAGTATGTTTTACGTTATCAACCGATTTGAAGGCCTATGTAAATATAAGGGATTGGTGAAATACACCATAATCCGTAACCTTTACTTTGATATTATTATATAATGATGTTTATACAGACAAATATATATTTAATTCAGGGTAAATAAGCAAGTTACAGTAAATTGTTGAGATGTTATTGGATTATTATTGAAAGTTTTGTTTTGATACCCAAGATCTTGGATGATACTGCACACCTTTCCTGATTGAAAGCCTGGCATTTCCAAACTGTTCAATAATGAACAATTGCGCTTACTTTTGAATAGGACTGTTCATGAGCCGAGCTGAGCGAGCTTTTTAAAAGCTCGGCTCGGCTCGGCTCGAAAATGATCGAGCCGAGCCAAGCTGGCTCGATTAATATTTACATTTTTAAAAAAATTGCTACTGCCAACGTCAAGTTTGAGAACGAAATGCCATCTCATATGTTTAGGAATGTAGAGGTTCAGTAAAACCCGCTCGGTAAAATGTGCTCAAGGTTAGAGACGAGAGATATTTCCCACGCTATATTTCGTGTAAAAATACATCGGAAAGCTATTGGTGGAGAGAATAAAGACTAAAAGGGAAGCACTATATCAGTGACTAAGCTCGCGAGCCGGCTCGCGAGTCGTAGTGACTCGATGCCTGTTGGCTCGGCTCGGCTCGACCATAAAAAAGCTCGCTCGTTAATTAATAGAGCCGCAAAAGTGGCGGCTCGGCTCGGCTCGATCTCGGCTCGCTCGTCACAAACCCGAGCTGGCTCGAGCTCGTGAACAATCCTACTTTTGAATACCCATTGAACGCTGTTTTTCTTATAGTGTTGTTTTCTAGCCAAAAACACTCGTTTAAACCCCAAAAACACTCTCGTGAGAACGCCCATAACGCTCTCGTTTGAACGCCTATATCACACTCGTTTGAACGCCCATAACGCTCTCGTTTGAACGCCCATAACGCTCTCATTTGAGCGTCAAAAACAATCTCGTTGGAACGCCATAAACATCCTCGTCTGAATGCGCAAAAATTAGTTATTTGAACGTCAAAACGCTCTTCTTTTAATAATTATATAACCTATAGAACGCCATAACTACCATAACTGAACGCTTCATTAGCGCAAGGTGGTTATTCAAAATTGAATGGGATAAAGATTAATTTTTGAATGGTAATACATAAGTTATTCAAAAATGAATGCTAAAGTTAAGTTCTAATCAATATGACGGTAGTTTGTTCAAAAACGAATGCTAATGGTTAGTTTTGAACGCGTAAAACACTCCTCGTTCAAAATTGAATATCTCTGGTTAAATCTGAATGCGTCAATAGAGTTTTGTTCAAAATTGAACGGTCGCTACCATTTTTGAATGCCAAAAGCACGCTCATTTTTTACAGTGTAATTTATATAATTTAAATGTGTGTTTAAATTTCGGCCCACTCTGAACCGTTAAGACGTCCTCAAATAGAACATGAATCAAGGCCAATTTTGGTTTAGCCCAAAGTTGTCTTAATTCATGGATCCACTCCGAACAATTTTTAGTACAACAATCAATCCATTGAATCTTGGAAAGTTAAATTTTACGTTTACGTTATATATAAATGTATTGAAGCTGAATTAAAAAGTAAACACCGAATTTGAAATATTAAATCAAAAGATGATCTTATAATATTGAAATGAAACAACCGAGCTTTATAGTTACACAACTACCAAAATAATCTTAAAGGGTGACAAGCAGCAAAATAAAAAAACTGAGATTTATGTGCCTAAAGGGTAGAGCAGAAAAAATGATCCAAGAAAATATATACTTTTAGTACATTCAGAATACATTTTATAGTCGCAAAATTGCAAAAACCAAATTTGGCAAAATTTAAAGTCTGACAAATTTTTGGGGGGGTTCTATTTTAAATAGAGCCCCCCCCCTCCACGTGCCAGCGATTAGAGACATTGGAGATTCTCGTTCCGATTTCCCCACGCTTACTGCCTTGAGCGCGTGACTACAGAGGGCGACAGGGCGTTCTCCAGAGGGCGAAACATATGCTTTTCTACGCGCCAGAAATAGTTTTAAGCCACGCCCCTAAATTGAAAATTTGAATTTTGCCGGGAATTTTTCGTGTCAAAACGGTGTTTTGTAATTCTTATTTTGAAAAAACGACTGAATATTTTTAAACAGAGCTATTCTAGGAGAGCGATAGCTCTCTTAGATAAGACCTCATACCGACTTTAATGTATAAGGATGGTTTTTTGATTGGTTATAACTTTTTTTGTATCGTATTAACTGCTTTGAAAAAATTCCACAGAACTACAATTCTGGCCCACAATATGTGGTTAAAATTTCAAAAAGATCCATTCATTAGTTTGTCTTATAAAAAATAAAGTTGCTAAGGGTGGTTTTCATTTCCATAAAAATAATCATAGATTTTGACGAAAACCTCGAAATTTTCCCATAGAAATAACATGGGAAAATATTTTACAGATAACCATCTTGTTGTAGCCGTCATGATATAACTATACCTTTGTTTGATTTGAAAACGGTTTTAAACGAAAGCCTCATATCTAGTATTTGTGCTTTCCAGCTTTCATTGATTAATTTTAAGTTTAAGTATGTTTAATTTTAAATTTTCAAAATTACCCCAATCTGCGTTATTTAAGCATGGATAGACTGATTTACTAGAAAATATCAGCGCGACCAAAATTGGCCCTTTTTTGCGTTTAGTTGCGTCATATTAATCCGATTGTTTTTTCTTAATGCCTTTTGGTTGAAATGGCCTATCGGTAGTGAGCTAAGACTGCTTTAAATTGCCGCCGTGACCATATACCCCGTTTGTGGCCGCCATTTTTTTAAGGGGAAGAAATTTGAGAGTGGGTCCTTTATCGTTGTCATTTTCATATTTTTTGAGGATTTGCTGATGGATAGATTTTAAATATAATATAAAGTAGGTTTCAAGCTTTAATATAAGCCTAATTTCATAATTTTCCACCTTTTTATTGTCCCACAATCTATTTCTAAACTTGCCACTTTTTTTAAGGCGGTGAAACCCGTGAAATTGCGCTAAGCCTTGGTCGCTTCAGCCTCGAAAACAGCTGTAGTATGTTATTTACTAAAAATTATGCGGTCAGTGTGTTGTTTTTGCCTTTTAATGTAATCGTGGTGCACGTGGTGAATTAATTTCTCTAAGCCTTGGTCAAAACAATTTCCATAGTACGCACGGTGCACCAGGCCTGTCAATCTTATTTCCCATCCTGGTTTCCTCATATATGCTCTGTCTTCGAAGTCTGCTTTGTATTATGCTATGAATTTAAGCTTTATTTATTTCGTAAGCATAGGTAACAGACTAACAGTAGTGATAGTTAAAGATGCCGTTATTTATTTGCTCAAATCAGGGTTCCATTGTAATAATTAAAACCTTGTATTCTACCTAAATGATTAAAATGTTTCATTTGGTAATGCTTTATGAAAAACCACGCTTACTACAGAAGATTTATACACATATTCCTCACCAACGTAACACGTTTGTTTACCTAGTAAACTATTAAATACAATAAATACTATTGCCATTAACGGTGATTTTCTGGAAAGTACTGACAGCAAACCTTATTTTCTTAATAATTAATAGTTTACATATTTATAAATTAACTCAAACACACTTTTAACAAGTTATATTAATTGTGGTTATATGTAATATTTGATGGATGAAGCTCAGTTTCGAACAAAACCATTATTAGTGAGCCATCCAACAAATAATGGTTTGGAACTAATAATAATAATAATAGAAAGAAATGATTAACGCAAGTTGATAAAGAAATTAATAATCTTTTGATTAATTTTGTTTGGAAGGAAATGATTAACGCAAGTTGTTAAAGAAATTAATAATCTTTTGATTAATTATGTTAGGAAGGAAATGATTAACGCAAGTTGATAAAGAAATTAATAATCTTTTGATTAATTATGTTAGGAAGGAAGGAAATGATTAACGCAAGTTGATAAAGAAATTAATAATCTTTTGATTAATTATGTTAGGAAGGAAGGAAATGATTAACGCAAGTTGATAAAGAAATTAATAATCTTTTGATTAATTATGTTAGGAAGGAAATGATTAACGCAAGTTGTTAAAGAAATTAATAATCTTTTGATTAATTATGTTAGGAAGGAAGGAAATGATTAACGCAAGTTGATAAAGAAATTAATAATCTTTTGATTAATTATGTTAGGAAGGAAATGATTAACGCAAGTTGATAAAGAAATTAATAATCTTTTGATTAATTATGTTAGGAAGGAAGGAAATGATTAACGCAAGTTGATAAAGAAATTAATAATCTTTTGATTAATTATGTTAGGAAGGAAGGAAATGATTAACGCAAGTTGATAAAGAAATTAATAATCTTTTGATTAATTATGTTAGGAAGGAAATGATTAACGCAAGTTGTTAAAGAAATTAATAATCTTTTGATTAATTATGTTAGGAAGGAAGGAAATGATTAACGCAAGTTGATAAAGAAATTAATAATCTTTTGATTAATTATGTTAGGAAGGAAATGATTAACGCAAGTTGATAAAGAAATTAATAATCTTTTGATTAATTATGTTAGGAAGGAAGGAAATGATTAACGCAAAAACTTATATAAAGATAGTTTTTGTTGGAAAGTATCATTGCTTTAAAATAAATGTCAAATTGGCTTAACATTAGTGTTTTTTTGCTAAGTGCAGATTATTAAAACTTAACACCTTCTCAACAACCTCGATTTTTTTCTATAATTCTTGAATGAAGTTCACAGAAAACCTATTCTCAACACATTCTTTTATTTTTCATATTTTTTAAATTTTATTACATTTTAAATAAATATTTTTTGTTTAAACATTTTAAATGTTTTTGGTTATTATATTTATATTTTTTTGGTTATTATATTTATATTTTTTTGCTTAATACATTTAAATATTTTTAGTTTATATTTATATTTTCTTGTTTATTACATTTTGGGTTTAATAAATTTTATATATATTTGGTTTAATACATTTTATATATTTTTCGTTTAATACATTTTATATATTTTTCGTTTAATACATTTTAAATAATTTTTTTTAATTACAATTAAAATTGTTTTTTAGTTTTTTACATTTTAAATTTTTTTTTTGTTTTATTGCATTTTAAATATATTTTTAGATATTTTTTGGTTGACCAAAATAAAACATTCTAAATGTTTTTTTTAAAGGGAAATTCCAACTTATCTTTTTCTCTTCGTAAACATATTTTATATACCTTCCAAAACATGAAATCGAGGTCTAAAAAATTTTGAAGTCGCTTAAATTATTTTAATTAATTTAAATGAGCCCGCCATGTACCCCGCTGTTGTGGTTTATGACGTCGAACCCCCGGGTTCCACCATTGGATCTTAATAATAGCCAATTGCAGGCACAATCGCCAAAATGTCGACTGCTTATACTTTTGTTTTGATTCTTCTGAGTACTATCGTATCGTTCCTCGTTTGGCCACTGAAATCATGCCTCGGTGTATAATTGAAGGTTGCGAAAACAACTCTCACAACGCTAATCTTAGCTTTTTTCAAGTCCCAAATTATATCCGGTTTCCTTCATTAACAATAAAATGGATCAGCAACGCCAAAATTCCTGTAAAAAATGCTATTGAGAACATCATGTCAGCCAAAGAGCCAAGGCTTAGCAACGAAAAGTCCATGGAAATTACCAAATACAGGGTATGCGAGGTGCATTTCACTCAGGAATGTTTTGAAGTTGAGCCGCCATTGAAAGTTATGATATGTGGGAAGAGGAAGAAGAAGATTCTTAAACATGGATCTGTACCAACACTCTTTGGTAGCGATATCAACATATCAGCTTCTAATGTTAGTAGGGCCACTGAAGAAGTCGTAAGCCCAGATATTCATTTCACTGGTGAACGTGAAATAGCTCAAAGCCACCAACAGGCTAATGTAAACAGTTTTGACATGAACACTCAAACTGAACCTGGGATCAAGATGACGTGCGATAAGGGTACAGAAACATGTACAGAACGTGACATACATCTTGAAATGGAGAAATTACAGAGGTCATGCGTTTCAAGTATCATTCAAGAACATTCATATCCGAAAGACACACGTCACACTTTAAATCGTTTAGCAACATTGACCACTGTAACTCCAAAGAAGGCTTCACTCTCTCACCCACTAATCCACTCAACCCCAATTTCAAAGGAGAACGATAGTTTTAATTTGGATGAAAGTAGTGATATTGAAGTATCAATGTATCAACCTTCGTTTGACGAATCCTTCACTACGAATAGTTCGATGGAGGAACCTGAAAGCTCGGAACAGATTGTTCGAGAAAAAAAGTTTATTGTTTTTGAAAGCAACCTAAATCAAATTTTATCTCGTGTAGTTTGCGATCACGAAGGTTGTACGAGTCGACTTGATATATCAGATGCAAAGAAATCTGAAATGGAAGGTAGCCTTCTGACTGTAAAAGCGGCATGCATAAATGGGCATCAATTTGTTTGGAAATCACAGCCTCTTCTAGGAAGAATGGCAGCAGGGAATATATTGATAGCAGCAGCTACGCTTCTTTCAGGTGGAACATTTAATCGCTTTCACTCATTCTTTGAATTTATGGGTTTGAAAGCAATCGGCAAGACTACCTTTTACTCATTGCAACAAAAACTATTGGTTCCTGAGATAAAGCGAACATGGAAAATTGAACAACAGAAAATTCTGAATGAATTAAAGAGAAGTCCAACTGTAAATCTCTCAGCGGATGGAAGATGCGACTCACCAGGTCACAGTGCCAAATATTGTACCTACACCTTAATGGATCAATTGACTGATAAATGCGTGCATTTTGAATTAATTCAAAAAACTGATGCAGAATTTAAATCCACAAATATGGAATTGCTGGGTTTGAAGAAATGCTTAAAAAAAATGGACGATGAGGACATACCCGTAACACGTTTAACAACAGATCGCCACATACAATGTAGGGCTTTTATTAGGCAAGAATATTCGAACATAGATCATCAGTTTGATGTGTGGCGTTTGAGTAAAGGATTTGGCAAAAAAGTTCTTGCACTTTCAAAGAAAAAAGAATGTGAAGAATTATCACCCTGGGTTAAGTCTTTGAAAAAACATCTGTGGTATTGCTCTGAAAAATGTGACCAGGACCCAGATAAGCTGGAAGATATGTGGAAATCAATTGGCTTCCATGTTTTAAATGTACACAACTTTCGAGATTTGCCAAATTATAAAAAGTGCGCACACCCAAGGCTAACACAAGATGCTGAAAGAAGAAAAAAATGGCTATAAAAAGGTTCTCCAGCTCATGATGGGCTTTTAAAGCTCATCAACAACAACCTACTAGTGAGGGATTTAAGGCAAACAAATGGTTATTCTCACACATCATGTTTAGAAAACTATCACAGTTTAATGAATAAATACTGCCCAAAACAACTCGACTTTGATTTTGAAGTAATGGAAGCGAGAATAATCCTCACTATCTTAGATCACAATTCTAATACCAAACGAGGATGCCTTTATGAAATGAACGATTCTGAAGTTCAAAATAAAGAAGAATTTGAATATTACTATTCAAAAGTTACTAATGAATGGCAAGCACGACCTATCAAAGAACCAAAGTCATATGACTTCATATTCACACTTCTTGAAAACATAATAAAAAGTTACGAGGATGGCAAACTAACCCTACCAGAAAAAAACCAACGACCCAAAAACATAGCACCTATTCCAAGACCAGAAAAATCCAAACTTCAGCGTGAAGCCAAAAAAAGAAGACTCGAATTTTAATATCTTATTTAAACAAGTTGGGAAGCCACAAGTTGTTTAATCACAAAACATTAACAAGGCCCATTTATCATATCACAAGATGTTTTGCATTTATTTTTGGCATAAGTGTTGGTCTTTACCTTATCACAAGAAAATTTGTACTGATTTTATCACAAAAATGTTATCAGATCCATAAATTAAAAAAATTACATTTGAAATATCACACAGTCTGCTAGTTTTTTTTCATTTTAAAGCCTTCACTTAATAATATTGGTTTCATTTTAGAAATTTTATGAATTTTTAGAATGTAGGGTAGTTAAGGGTGGCCTTTCCACAATTAAGCATTCCATGCAGCTACAACTTCAGGTACAGGTTTATAGCTAACATACAAGTCAGCTGATTCCTCTGGGTATTCTTTTCTTATACTAAGAAGAACGCACATAGGAAGTGCTCTTCTATTATTTTTACCCAAAACATCATAAATCATATGAGTAAAACTTCTATATGCTGCATATCTATAGGTTCTGGAATATATAACGCTCAAGAGTAAGTAATTAAACTAAACAGGAAATCCCAATTTTAAGCATACTGATTTGACAAGGCTCTCGGTGGGACTGGTCTTCTTCTGGCATGCAAATATGTGCGATAGAGAGTTCGCAAAACTACGCGGTTCAAACAATTTGGTCCATAATCCTCAAATTGTGTGATGCAAACAGGGGTATTGATTGGAACTTCTTCCCTGAGGAATGTTTGTACCTTTCTAATTTGCTTGCAACATATGACTCCATTTTCAATATCTTTATTATTTATGTAAGTTTTGAGATTAGAGTCTCGCTCATCTTGACCAAGGCCTAACCATTCCGGCACGCAATGAAAACAGGAACAATTATCTTTAACCATGTCAACGTTTATTACCAACTCTTGAACTTGATTATTGGCGGCATTTTCTTCTATTAATCTCAATTCTTCATCGGTATACTCTGGTTCATCCTCGTAGGGAATAATGCCGCGTCTAAAAGACATTTTTGGTTTTTTCAGCTACCGATATATTTATATTAACTATAAGCAGTCGACATTTTGACGATTGAGCCTGCAATTGGCTATTATTAAGATCCAATGGTGGAACCCGGGGGTTCGACGTCATAAACCACAACAGCGGGGTACATGGCGGGCTCATTTAAATTAATTAAAATAATTTAAGCGACTTCAAAATTTTTTAGACCTCGATTTCATGTTTTGGAAGGTATATAAAATATGTTTACGAAGAGAAAAAGATAAGTTGGAATTTCCCTTTAAGAGATTTGTGCCCTTAATGGCCAAAGCCCCTTCCTTCCCGGCGGAAGACCCTTCCTTTCCAGCTGTAGCCACTTCCATGCCAGCCGTAGCCGCTTCATTTTCAGCCGTAACTGCTTCATTTTCAGCTGTAACCGCTCCATTTGTGGGTAGAGCCACATCCAAAGATATATTGGCAACATCAGTTGCCAAAGTTCCAAGGTCACCTTGTGTTTGTTCAATTCCGTCTAAAAAATACAGAATGTTACAAATAGGATATCAAAACATATTTAAATAAAGAAAAATTGTGTTACCTTTTTTTTCTGGGCAATCACGGATAAAATGCCCTGGTTTTTTGCAATTATAACACGTGCGCGGCTTACCACGCCAATAAGGTTTATTATTTTGAGTGCGCCGTCCCCCTCTACCTCTGCGTCCACCTCCACCCCCATAATTAATTATCTTCACTCCCGTCATAGATCCACTAAAAGTCATATTCGACATTTTCTAACAAAAAAAAATAATTATTGATTATCTGCTCCAGTAAATTGTTAAACTAGATTATGATATTAAACATTCAAGTTCTTAACAATATTTTTAGCTTAAAAACTATATATTAAAATTTAAAAATTAAAAATTTTTAGCATGGAACTTACTTCAGATGTGGTTAGCTGAACCTTTTTGGCAGTTATGATTTTGAAATGAATTTTTTTAAAAAAGCCGCTCTGCAGTGCTGCCCCCAATAATTCGTCTTCAGCGCTAGCCATGTTATAGCGTTTTTCCTTTGGGTCCTCGCGGAGCGCTCCTAAGGAGCAATAAAAATGGTAGTAGTAGTTTCCAGCTTCGTTAAAGACTGTTTTTGAAGAATAGGATCTCCTAGTTTTATTCCTCCATGGGAGCGCTCCGCGAGGACCCATAGTAGTGGTCTTTAGAACTTTCGTAACCGACCAATCAAAATTGTTTTTGCTGGTTTGCAATACATAGTTTCCTTCCCGGTGTCGGGCTGCCAGATGAGGTATTCCAAGAGTCAAATATCGACCACAATGATCATTCTCGTAATGCACTGCCAAAGGCTGGCTGTTCTTTAGGCGGGTTATACTCCCCAACTTCCTGTTTAAATAAATAAAAAAGATGGCTGCCTTCGAATCGTACTAGTCTCGTAGTAGCTCGTAGAATTAATTTAGATGCAGTTTGAAGATTTTATATTTAATTCTATGCGACTAATGTTTTTCAGAACTATATGTTTCAACCTTCTATAGTTTAATTTATTTGTTTCAACATCACCGAAGCGAGAGAAACGTAAGTATTTTGAATAACAATTGTTTTTCATGATAATCGACCAAGGCTTAGGATTGTTTTCCTTGCGGTTTCGCGTTATTAAATACATATTTTGCATTTTTAATTAAGGGGAATCATTCTTAAATGCATAGTTCCATTGTTAATTTAATTAAAATTGAAAAAAACTACATAATTTCAGATTTTTCTTAACTACGGAGCACTGAAAGCCGTTGCTTATTGCAGTTTCAACGAACATCAAGAAGATTAGGAGTTAATCATTACACCCCCCCCCCCGCCTTAATCAAGTCAAATTAACTCAAATAACGGTAAATAAACGTCATAGTAATTGAAACTAATCTCATTTTTATCTGAAACTCCCGTCAGAACATACTAACCTTGCATGTTTTTTTAGGCTAAAAGATCTTCATCCCGTTCCGTTTCCACTGAAAATTTGTAAATAATTGTTATTAATTGGAGCATATCGGTAGCGGCAATATGTAACATGATTGATAGCCACCATTGTCATTATGACTTGATGATAAGGGGTGGGGCGAGAGCCTTTCGCCGCAAAAACGTCTCTCAATGGCGTAGGCTGTCTATTTAGCGCAAGTAGACATGGTAGTTTCCTATTTGATGATAGACAAAGCCCCGCCCATACCTTACCTTTTGTAGTTGTAAATAGACCATGCCCCGCCCTTACCTTACCTTTTGTAGTTGTAAATAGACCATGCCCCGCCCTTACCTTACCTTTTGTAGTTGTAAATAGACCATGCCCCGCCCTTACCTTACCTTTTGTAGTTGTAAATAGACCATGCCCCGCCCTTACCTTACCTTTTGTAGTTGTAAATAGACCATGCCCCGCCCTTACCTTACCTTTTGTAGTTGTAAATAGACCACGCCCCGGCCATACCTTACCTTTTGTAGTTGTAAATAGACGAAGCCCCGCCCATACCTTACCTTTTGTAGCTGTAAATAGACCACGCCCCGCCCATACCGTCTGTAGTTTTAAATGCTCCACGCCCCCATGACTTCAACCCTCTTTAATTGGAAATGATGAAGCGCAATTAGTACTATCGTGGGCTTTAGCTATTTAGTTCAAGGATGCACGGGAGGTTCTTATTTTCTGTTAGACGATGAAGCCCCGCCCATAGCTTCTGTAGTTAGTACTAGACCACGCCCCTAGATTTCGAGCCACTTTAATTGGAAACGATGAAGCGTTGTTAACGATTATTGTTTAAAAGTTCCCTATTTCCCTCTTAAAGGGACACGAAATTTGAGTATGACACAGTCAATTAGAATAACGTCACAGACTTTTGCGAAATCATTATACTCATTTAATTCCAATTCTTGCTCTATAGACTAAAATTGCAACCTCAAATTTTCAGAAAAGTGGCCAACTTATTGCGTTTCTCATCATTGGTATATTGCAAAAGAGAGCCGAGTGTAGTTGAAGGAACACTCTAGACGAAGCTGAAAACTCTTTGAAAGGAGGTAACGCGGTCGAAAAGGTTGGTTGATCACATTGAATATGTACTAAATAAGGTAAATAAGAGACTCTGGCTCGTCCATCCACTTTATAAATGTTTGAACATTCAAAGTAAAATTACGCTACATAAATCTATGATCCAACCCATCTTTAATTACGGTAATTTATTTTACAATATTGGCCCCAAAAATACTTACATAGACTTCAAATTATACATAATAAATGTGCCAAATTAATATTACTCCGAAATAAGAGATCATCTGCCACAGAGGCTCTTAAAACCTAAATTGGATGACCCTATCTCAAGAATATGAATATCAGCTATTAGTACTAATGTATAAAATCTATAATAATCAAATGCCAAAGTATATCCTTGATATGTTTCATTTAGTCGATCATAACTATAATACCCGCATAAATCTTAAAACCTTTGTTCTGCCATCAAAATTAACGACAACCAACTTGAAAAGTTTAAAAAACAGGGGAATCCAATCTTGGAATAACTTACCATGTGATATAAAAAATATAGCTAACATTAATGAGTTTAAGAGAGATGTAAAACAGCATATTTTTAATGTTTAACAATTAATTTAACTAACGGACCCCTTTGTAAACCAGTTTCGACTGAACAGGGATATCCAATAAAGCTTTAATTATTATTATTATTATTATTTAAAGGGACACGAAATAGAATAAGAATTAATGTTCAAATGTTGGAAATTAATTGGAACCAAAAAGAAGCAAATCATATTTTATTTCCTGCAGTTTCTTTTGCAAAGAAGGCTTCACCGGTGAATAAGAATTCTTTGGAATATGTCAAAGGCACCACGTGACTCCATGATACAAAGACTACCCAAGGAGTGAGATGGACAACAAAGTCCTTGTTATTCACGAGATTGCAACGCCGATTCTCCGAAGTATTAGTTTTTCGAAATAAAACTAACCAAGCTTCTTTGAACCAAGACTTTCTTTCGTCACGTCCTTATCATTATTTTCAACTCGCTGATGTCTTCTTTTCAGACCATTTAATACAACTACGGTGAGGTTTTTATTATTTTTAAAGTGTACATAATAGCTTAACCGTTAATTTGAATAATCTTAAATTGTTTTAGGTTTCCTTTTACAAAGGGTTTCACCGCAACACAATCCCAACCAGAAAATCCAGTTTTTCCCACTAATCTTGTGATTGATAAAAATTTATGGAACATTAATCGTTATTTTTAATTCTGTTTGTTTCAACCCCTTATGAGCCTGATTAAATGAATTTATTATAAGATTAAAATTAAAGAAATTTTAAAATAGTAGAAATTTTCCGTTTTCTTGCAAAATAATGAATCTAGAGTTTTCAATAAAATATTTAGAGTGAAAAGAGAGCGCTGTAATTGTTTCGAGGTAATAAAAATCTTTATTTTCTATTTAATTACAGGATTTGCTTCAATTAAAAATGAGAAATCAACATTAGCGACTTGGGGGAATTAGGCAACGGAAAACGAGTCTGTGAATAGGAGACGTCTTCATGGGGGACATGGACGTCTCGTTGATTATATCTATCAAAATAGTTATTATGAGAGGCTAAAAAACCATTTCCGCACTAAATCAAGGTAGATTTCAAGTTTTAAAAGAGTTAAAACAGCCATAATTGCATCCTGAAGCAGTACAGTAAGCAGACGACAAGACAAGAACAGCTGAGCTAGCCCTAGCAGCGATGAAAAACTTATTTACAGCCCGCCTTAATTACAATCTGTAATCGCTGTCTGCAACGTCGCCTGCTAGCGTGGAGATTCCTGAAAAACACTTTAGTTTACTTATTTATCTATTTTAAATTAAACTGGATTTGCGAATTGAACTATTACACTCGCGCTAGTTAATTACTTACGTCTTTAATGTTTAATTTTTATATTACGTCAAATCAGACTTAGAAATAGCACACGTCCACTGGTCCAAACCAAGCCTTGACTAGTTTTTTAATTCAAAAAGTGGGGGTTACTGGTCCTCGGGACCAGTTTATTAATTACAAATCTATAGGAGAACAAAGCTGGGACCACTCCGGAGACCGGTTTATTATTTAGGACAATAGGGGGGTCACTGGTCCCAAGGACTAGTTTAAAATTATCCTTATTTCTAAGTCTGCGTCAATATCTTCAAAATCATTTGCCGGTTACTGTAGTCTGCAACGTCGCTGCTAGCGTGGAGATTCCTTAAAGACACTTTAATTTACTTGTTTACCTATCTTAAATTAAACTGGATTTGCCAATTAAACTAATTACACACGCGCTAGTTAATTCCTTGCGTATTTAATGTTTAATTTTTATATTACGTCAAATATCTTCAAAATCATTTGCCTGTTGAAAATAATTTTGATTTATTTACAGCCCTCTTAACTTCGGGGTTTAAAATAAATTACGCGATGTCTGAATCGTCGTCTGCTAGGAAAGTGATTCCCGAAAAACGTTTAATTTTTAATAAGAAATTAAGTTAAAATAAAAGAAATATTTCAGATTTCTAAAGTGAATTCGTTGATTATTAACAGATTTAGGTTTTATATTTCATCTATATTGTACAAAGGTTCTCAACGCCCTAAACCCTGTCTATCCAATAAGCGATAGACTGAATATTCTTTATAGAAGTGCACTAACTAAAGTTAATATATTTTGTCTTGTTTTTTTACCTACTTTCTAATTGCAATTTTCCCCTTTAATTTACTGTAGCCTTTCATAGTTTTATGTTCAGACTATTTCGAGTGAAATATATTTAATTTATTTAGTGAAATAGCTCAACAAGCGCTTGTCTTATGATCCTGGGACTACTTCCATTGGATTCCTCTTAGGCTTTTTAAGACAGATTAGACTAAACAAATTTAATTAATTGCTGTTTTAATGCTAAATATACGTTGAAAACATGAATGTTATACAAATCCCGCTTTAGTTTTGGACATTTAGTATAATATTAATTAACGCTTAGTTGTAGAGGGGTGAAATTGGCTCCATTTGAACTGTGAGGTCCGATTCATCCAGATTTCATGTAATTCAATAACTATCGAAGCTAATTACTATGACAACAAAATAAAATAACCGTAAAGCTACATTATGAAAAGTTCTCCCAAAAATACTCTTTCGATCGAGATTTTTTCCAGTGTTGTAGCCCTAGAGGTTTCATGCATTTGAAAGTTAAGGTTTTATGGATTTATTTTGCGTTTCTTTCTTAATTACGGCTCGTATTTAGGGTCATTTAACAAGAAAAAGATTTTTCCTGATTAAATTCAGGCTCAGGAATCCGAAAAAATGGTTTTAATTGCGTACGGTTTTTTCACGTACTTTTTTTGCATAAACTCGCGTGTTACAGTTCAATAACTTGCTCCAATATACCCAAAAACACATCACTTTAATTAAGATAAAACTAATTAAAGTCATTAAAGAAGAAACACCATATCAGGCGTTCAAGGGGCTAACCAACACAAATCAAACTCCATTGTAAGATATAAAACATAACTAACATTATTCTACCTAAAAAATCGTTGTGAAAATTAATTAAACTAATTTTAGACAGCAAATAATGTGTTTGAATTTTCCATCATTTCGAGCATTGGCAGCGTATGTTATTTTCCAATAGATATTAATACTTCTTTTGCCACAGCCATGCTACTACTCGCATTCTGTTAAAAAAAAAAGATATGTATATTTTTCTTTCTCCGTACCCCCGTTGCGACTTCCAACTGGTTTTTTCCAGTTCAACAACCAACCCTAGTTGACAGTAAAACACATTAGGTTTATAATTCCCTCCTTCCTTTCCTAGGACTCCCAGGATGAATACTTTACTACCCTTCAGAGGCAAAAATATTTCTCGAAAGAGAAAAAATATCAGAGTTACGAACCTGCAAATTTAGTGTGAAAATTATAAGTAACAGTCTAACCCCAAGTTGAGCATTTTCCTTAATTAAGGGCGTCTAATTACGGTATATTAACAAGGAAAATATATTACCTGATAAATGTTAAGTCGAGGAATAGGAAAAAAATGCTTTCAGCAAACCGAATTAAAATTTCACCGAGTTTTCCTTCAATTTTATTAAAAAATACAATTTGAATGAGTTTTCATAGACTTTCATCCGCGAGTATTTTTGAAACTTCATAGACTTTCCCTTGGTGAGTAGTTTTGAAACTGGCCTTCTTAGACTGCCCCGTGGACTATAGATAGAAACAGAGTTACGAGCCTGCAAAGTATAATCTAACGCTATTTCTATTGCTCACGTTTTTTTTGCTTAATTACTCGGCCCCTGTTTGTCTCTAGCCTTAAGTTTATAGTACGCTTAGATGGGGACAAATTGGACTCAAAGGGCATCCCCGTATCTCTTGTAGAACAAGAGTTACGAGCCATAAACCTAAGCCTAACGTAAACCATTTGGAGTTAGTTCAATTTTAATGCTATAATAATGGACACCATAATTAATTAAAGAGGTACTTACCAGGCATTAAGCGAACAGTTTCTCGAGTTTCTTAAAACTGCGTGAGCCCCCACCAAGTTATCTTTCAGCAGAGAAAGCTGTACAGCTCCTTGCCAAGTGCCAACTCGCCACGCATGTCTCTCGAGTTGACTGAAGATAACAGCTTCTACTCGCATAACACGACGCCCCAAGCACTTCCGAGGGTTGTTTACATCCATTATAGCAGCGGGTTGCCCCTAATATTTAATTAAAATGTCTTAATTACACTTAAATAGGCCTATCTCCGTTCTAACTAAGCCTTGGCCCTACTGTCATTGCTTAAACCTTGGTCCTTCTTTTCCTTAATCATGCTTTTTTTCGATTACCTTTGGTCTATAGATCTGAATAAAACACGAGAGTTTCTTTCACGGAATCGTGGTTTGTACACTTCTTAACCATTTTTTAATTGCAATTAACGCGAGAACTTGGTTAAATTAAACTAAATACAAGCGCAAACACGTAAGGAACATGACCTTAATACCACAGCGTACGACAGGCTGCCAGGCAGTCAGCTCGGCCGCGGATAAACCGGAATAAGCACAGAGCATAAATCGTCGTATTAATATTTTTAATGTCCAATAATGCTTTTTAAAACTAAGGGGTGTCACTGGACATTTTAACTAATAAATGTTTTTAGTTT
>JAEQBA010004397.1:0-82944 GCA_019434445.1 Phalangium opilio | reverse complement strand
TTAAGCTATGCAAACGCATCAGAAGTCTATGGATGACAGACTCGGTTGAAACGCTAGGTGAGAGAGAATTTTTCGCAATTTCAATTTTCGGTTATTTTTAATTTCCCATCGAAATTAACTTAATTAATTAAATTAAATACACTTAATCTGAATGATTAAAACCTCCTGATTCCGATGGTGCTAATCGCGTCTCTCTACGACTAAGCGTTAATTAACTACGCCATTAAACGTCTCGAAACGCAGCCGGTTTTTTCAGTTTTTTTCTTTCCAACGTCTTTTTGCCTTTCTAATTAACATTACTTTAATCTTAATTAACCGATTCTGACGTAGAAAACTGTGAGGAATCGAATGAAAGTGGTCCAAATATCGTGCGACTAGCGGTTCATTCGTTATTGCGCTAATTAAGGCCATGTCCGTTTTTGGTTTCAACCTAACTGTGTTGCGACTATAAACGCTATAGCCTAAGGTCTGGCAGTAGATCCTTGGTATCGAGTTACGTTGATATTCGTTAAATAGAGTTTAAACCTTAATTATCTTGATTTTTAACGGAATATTTTTATCGCGTATTGTCACGTGACCCGTTTAGAGTGTCATATTGAAAAATCAGATTAATGGCGTTAGAAACGAGGTTTAAAACTGATTATTAATGTTCCTGATTTAAATTCCGCCGATTTCGATGAAACTGATTGCGATTATTTACTCATTTCGACTGATTTATCCATTTACAGCCTCTTTGTGCTTTTGCCGCCATTTTTCAAAATGGCGGGAAACTAGTGAGTGAGATAGGGCCTAAACTACTAACCCGATCTGTACGGGGTTACTCGAGTTGAATTCACCATCAAAATATCTACAAAATGACGTAGAGAAAGTTTAAAAATTGTTTATAGAATTTGCATAATTTAACTTTTAATGTTACAAGTTCGGAGGTCAATATTTCAAAACATATCAGATGTACGAACTCAAAACCAACATTTTCGGATTTCTCGACCTCTGTTTAGTTAATGCAATCAAATTTGAGCCATAATGTAAGTTTAATTAGGGTTTAAAATAGAAATAAAAAAATTACAGAAATCTCAAATTCAAAAATACCGCCACAAGTATAGCTTGAGCGAGAATGGAAAACTTCATCACCGGAATCGCCTTCATTGTATCGTAACTGTCGTCGTGACGTGGTAACCTATAAAAACTAAAAACATTTATTAGTTAAAATGTCCAGTGACACCCCTTTAGTTTTAAAAAGCATTATTGGACATTAAAAATTAATTAATACGACGCTTTATGCTCTGTGCTTATTTCCGGTCTTATCCGCGGCCGAGCTGACTGCCTGGCAGCCTGTCGTACGCTGTGGTATTAAGGTCATGTTCCTTACGTGTTTGCGCTTGTATTTAGTTTAATTTAACCAAGTTCTCGCGTTAATTGCAATTAAAAATGGTTAAGAAGTGTACAAACCACGATTCCGTGAAAGAAACTCTCGTGTTTTATTCAGATCTATAGACCAAAGGTAATCGAAAAAGCAATGATTAAGGAAAAGAAGGACCAAGGTTTAAGCAATGACAGTAGGGCCAAGGCTTAGTTAGAACGGAAGATAGGCCTATTTAAGTGTAATTAAGACATTTTAATTTAATATTAGGGGCAACCCGCTGCTATAATGGATGTAAACAACCCCTCGGAAGTGCTTGGGGCGTCGTGTTATGCGAGTAGAAGCTGTTATCTTCAGTCAAACTCGAGAGACATGCGTGGCGAGTTGGCACTTGGCAAGGAGCTGTACAGCTTTCTCTGCTGAAAGATAACTTGGTGGGGGCTCACGCAGTTTTAAGAAACTCGAGAAACTGTTCGCTTAATGCCTGGTAAGTACCTCTTTAATTAATTATGGTGTCCAATTATTATAGCATTAAAATTGAACTAACTCCAAATGGTTTACGTTAGGCTTAGGTTTTATGGCTCGTAACTCTTGTTCTACAAGAGATACGGGGATGCCCTTTGAGTCCAATTTGTCCCCATCTAAGCGTACTATAAACTTAAGGCTAGAGACAAACAGGGGCCGAGTAATTAAGCAAAAAACGTGAGCAATAGAAATAGCGTTAGATTATACTTTGCAGGCTCGTAACTCTGTTTCTATCCTATAGTCCAACGGGGCAGTCTAAGAAGGCCAGTTTCAAAACTACTCACCAAGGGAAAGTCTATGAAGTTTCAAAAATACTCGCGGATGAAAGTCTATGAAAACTCATTCAAATTTGTATTTTTTTAATAAAATTGAAGGAAAACTCGGTGAAATTTTTTAATTCGGTTCTGAAAGCATTTTTTTCCTATTCCTCGACTTAACATTTATCAGGTAATATATTTTCCTTGTTAATATACCGTAATTAGACGCCTTAATTAAGGAAAATGCTCAACTTGGGGTTAGACTGTTACTTATAATTTTCACACTAAACTTTGCAGGTTCGTAACTCTGATATTTTTTCTCTTTCGAGAAATATTTTTGCCTCTGAAGGGTAGTAAAGTATTCATCCTGGGAGTCCTAGGAAAGGAAGGAGGGAATTATAAACCTAATGTGTTTACTGTCAACTAGGGTTGGTTGTTGAACTGGAAAAAACCAGTTGGAAGTCGCAACGGGGGTACGGAGAAAGAAAAATATACATATATTTTTTTTTTAACAGAATGCGAGTAGTAGCATGGCTGTGGCAAAGAAGTATTAATATCTATTGGAAAATAACATACGCTGCCAATGCTCGAAATGATGGAAAATTCAAACACATTATTTGCTGTCTAAAATTAGTTTAATTAATTTTCACAACGATTTTTTAGGTAGAATAATGTTAGTTATGTTTTATATCTTACAATGGAGTTTGATTTGTGTTGGTTAGCCCCTTGAACGCCTGATATGGTGTTTCTTCTTTAATGACTTTAATTAGTTTTATCTTAATTAAAGTGATGTGTTTTTGGGTATATTGGAGCAAGTTATTGAACTGTAACACGCGAGTTTATGCAAAAAAAGTACGTGAAAAAACCGTACGCAATTAAAACCATTTTTTTCGGATTCCTGAGCCTGAATTTAATCAGGAAAAATCTTTTTCTTGTTAAATGACCCTAAATACGAGCCGTAATTAAGAAAGAAACGCAAAATAAATCCATAAAAACCTTAACTTTCCAAATGCATGAAACCTCTAGGGCTACAACACTGGAATAAAATCTCGATCGAAGAGTATTTTTGGGAGAACTTTTCATAATGTAGCTTTACGGTTATTTTATTTTGTTGTCATAGTAATTAGCTTCGATAGTTATTGAATTACATGAAATCTGGATGAATCGGACCTCACAGTTCCAATGGAGCCAATTTCACCCCTCTACAACTAAGCGTTAATTAATTATTATACTAAATGTCCAAAACTAAAGCGGGATTTGTATAACATTCATGTTTTCAACGTATATTTAGCATTAAAACAGCAATTAAATTAAATTTGTTTAGTCTAATCTGTCTTAAAAAGCCTAAGAGGAATCCAATGGAAGTAGTCCCAGGATCATAAGACAAGCGCTTGTTGAGCTATTTCACTAAATAAATTAAATATATTTCACTCGAAATAGTCTGAACATAAATACTATGAACGGCTACAGTAAATTAAAGGGGAAAATTGCAATTAGAAAGTAGGTAAAAAACAAGACAAAATATATTAACTTTAGTTAGTGCACTTCTATAAAGAATATTCAGTCTATCGCTTATTGGATAGACAGGGTTTAGGGCGTTGAGAACCTTTGTACAATATAGATGAAATATAAAACCTAAATCTGTTAATAATCAACGAATTCACTTTAGAAATCTGAAATATTTCTTTTATTTTAACTTTAATTTCTTAATTAAAAAATTAAACGTTTTTCGGGAATCACTTTCCTAGCAGACGACGATTCAGACATCGCGTAATTTATTTTTAAACCCCGAAGTTAAGAGGGCTGTAAATAAATCAAAATTATTTTCAACAGGCAAATGATTTTGAAGATATTTGACGTAATATAAAAATTAAACATTAAATACGCAAGGAATTAACTAGCGCGTGTGTAATTAGTTTAATTGGCAAATCCAGTTTAATTTAAGATAGGTAAACAAGTAAATTAAAGTGTCTTTAAGGAATCTCCACGCTAGCAGACGACGTTGCAGACTAACAGTAACCGGCAAATGATTTTGAAGATATTTGACGCAGACTTAGAAATAAGGATAATTTTTAAACTAGTCCTTGGGACCAGTGACCCCCCTATTGTCCTAAATAATAAACCGGTCTCCGGAGTGGTCCCAGCCTTTGTTCTCCTATAGATTTGTAATTAATAAACTGGTCCCGAGGACCAGTAACCCCCACTTTTTGAATTAAAAAACTAGTCAAGGCTTGGTTTTGGACCAGTGGACGTGTGCTATTTCTAAGTCTGATTTGACGTAATATAAAAATTAAACATTAAAGACGTAAGTAATTAACTAGCGCGAGTGTAATAGTTCAATTCGCAAATCCAGTTTAATTTAAAATAGATAAATAAGTAAACTAAAGTGTTTTTCAGGAATCTCCACGCTAGCAGGCGACGTTGCAGACAGCGATTACAGATTGTAATTAAGGCGGGCTGTAAATAAGTTTTTCATCGCTGCTAGGGCTAGCTCAGCTGTTCTTGTCTTGTCGTCTGCTTACTGTACTGCTTCAGGATGCAATTATGGCTGTTTTAACTCTTTTAAAACTTGAAATCTACCTTGATTTAGTGCGGAAATGGTTTTTTAGCCTCTCATAATAACTATTTTGATAGATATAATCAACGAGACGTCCATGTCCCCCATGAAGACGTCTCCTATTCACAGACTCGTTTTCCGTTGCCTAATTCCCCCAAGTCGCTAATGTTGATTTCTCATTTTTAATTGAAGCAAATCCTGTAATTAAATAGAAAATAAAGATTTTTATTACCTCGAAACAATTACAGCGCTCTCTTTTCACTCTAAATATTTTATTGAAAACTCTAGATTCATTATTTTGCAAGAAAACGGAAAATTTCTACTATTTTAAAATTTCTTTAATTTTAATCTTATAATAAATTCATTTAATCAGGCTCATAAGGGGTTGAAACAAACAGAATTAAAAATAACGATTAATGTTCCATAAATTTTTATCAATCACAAGATTAGTGGGAAAAACTGGATTTTCTGGTTGGGATTGTGTTGCGGTGAAACCCTTTGTAAAAGGAAACCTAAAACAATTTAAGATTATTCAAATTAACGGTTAAGCTATTATGTACACTTTAAAAATAATAAAAACCTCACCGTAGTTGTATTAAATGGTCTGAAAAGAAGACATCAGCGAGTTGAAAATAATGATAAGGACGTGACGAAAGAAAGTCTTGGTTCAAAGAAGCTTGGTTAGTTTTATTTCGAAAAACTAATACTTCGGAGAATCGGCGTTGCAATCTCGTGAATAACAAGGACTTTGTTGTCCATCTCACTCCTTGGGTAGTCTTTGTATCATGGAGTCACGTGGTGCCTTTGACATATTCCAAAGAATTCTTATTCACCGGTGAAGCCTTCTTTGCAAAAGAAACTGCAGGAAATAAAATATGATTTGCTTCTTTTTGGTTCCAATTAATTTCCAACATTTGAACATTAATTCTTATTCTATTTCGTGTCCCTTTAAATAATAATAATAATAATAATTAAAGCTTTATTGGATATCCCTGTTCAGTCGAAACTGGTTTACAAAGGGGTCCGTTAGTTAAATTAATTGTTAAACATTAAAAATATGCTGTTTTACATCTCTCTTAAACTCATTAATGTTAGCTATATTTTTTATATCACATGGTAAGTTATTCCAAGATTGGATTCCCCTGTTTTTTAAACTTTTCAAGTTGGTTGTCGTTAATTTTGATGGCAGAACAAAGGTTTTAAGATTTATGCGGGTATTATAGTTATGATCGACTAAATGAAACATATCAAGGATATACTTTGGCATTTGATTATTATAGATTTTATACATTAGTACTAATAGCTGATATTCATATTCTTGAGATAGGGTCATCCAATTTAGGTTTTTAAGAGCCTCTGTGGCAGATGATCTCTTATTTCGGAGTAATATTAATTTGGCACATTTATTATGTATAATTTGAAGTCTATGTAAGTATTTTTTGGGGCCAATATTGTAAAATAAATTACCGTAATTAAAGATGGGTTGGATCATAGATTTATGTAGCGTAATTTTACTTTGAATGTTCAAACATTTATAAAGTGGATGGACGAGCCAGAGTCTCTTATTTACCTTATTTAGTACATATTCAATGTGATCAACCAACCTTTTCGACCGCGTTACCTCCTTTCAAAGAGTTTTCAGCTTCGTCTAGAGTGTTCCTTCAACTACACTCGGCTCTCTTTTGCAATATACCAATGATGAGAAACGCAATAAGTTGGCCACTTTTCTGAAAATTTGAGGTTGCAATTTTAGTCTATAGAGCAAGAATTGGAATTAAATGAGTATAATGATTTCGCAAAAGTCTGTGACGTTATTCTAATTGACTGTGTCATACTCAAATTTCGTGTCCCTTTAAGAGGGAAATAGGGAACTTTTAAACAATAATCGTTAACAACGCTTCATCGTTTCCAATTAAAGTGGCTCGAAATCTAGGGGCGTGGTCTAGTACTAACTACAGAAGCTATGGGCGGGGCTTCATCGTCTAACAGAAAATAAGAACCTCCCGTGCATCCTTGAACTAAATAGCTAAAGCCCACGATAGTACTAATTGCGCTTCATCATTTCCAATTAAAGAGGGTTGAAGTCATGGGGGCGTGGAGCATTTAAAACTACAGACGGTATGGGCGGGGCGTGGTCTATTTACAGCTACAAAAGGTAAGGTATGGGCGGGGCTTCGTCTATTTACAACTACAAAAGGTAAGGTATGGCCGGGGCGTGGTCTATTTACAACTACAAAAGGTAAGGTAAGGGCGGGGCATGGTCTATTTACAACTACAAAAGGTAAGGTAAGGGCGGGGCATGGTCTATTTACAACTACAAAAGGTAAGGTAAGGGCGGGGCATGGTCTATTTACAACTACAAAAGGTAAGGTAAGGGCGGGGCATGGTCTATTTACAACTACAAAAGGTAAGGTAAGGGCGGGGCATGGTCTATTTACAACTACAAAAGGTAAGGTATGGGCGGGGCTTTGTCTATCATCAAATAGGAAACTACCATGTCTACTTGCGCTAAATAGACAGCCTACGCCATTGAGAGACGTTTTTGCGGCGAAAGGCTCTCGCCCCACCCCTTATCATCAAGTCATAATGACAATGGTGGCTATCAATCATGTTACATATTGCCGCTACCGATATGCTCCAATTAATAACAATTATTTACAAATTTTCAGTGGAAACGGAACGGGATGAAGATCTTTTAGCCTAAAAAAAACATGCAAGGTTAGTATGTTCTGACGGGAGTTTCAGATAAAAATGAGATTAGTTTCAATTACTATGACGTTTATTTACCGTTATTTGAGTTAATTTGACTTGATTAAGGCGGGGGGGGGGGGTGTAATGATTAACTCCTAATCTTCTTGATGTTCGTTGAAACTGCAATAAGCAACGGCTTTCAGTGCTCCGTAGTTAAGAAAAATCTGAAATTATGTAGTTTTTTTCAATTTTAATTAAATTAACAATGGAACTATGCATTTAAGAATGATTCCCCTTAATTAAAAATGCAAAATATGTATTTAATAACGCGAAACCGCAAGGAAAACAATCCTAAGCCTTGGTCGATTATCATGAAAAACAATTGTTATTCAAAATACTTACGTTTCTCTCGCTTCGGTGATGTTGAAACAAATAAATTAAACTATAGAAGGTTGAAACATATAGTTCTGAAAAACATTAGTCGCATAGAATTAAATATAAAATCTTCAAACTGCATCTAAATTAATTCTACGAGCTACTACGAGACTAGTACGATTCGAAGGCAGCCATCTTTTTTATTTATTTAAACAGGAAGTTGGGGAGTATAACCCGCCTAAAGAACAGCCAGCCTTTGGCAGTGCATTACGAGAATGATCATTGTGGTCGATATTTGACTCTTGGAATACCTCAAATCCTGACGCAGCCGCCTATCAGCTAGGGACATAAGGCCCAGCCGTCTGAGGCGCTCCGGATAGGGCAAAGTTCGTAGTCCAGAAACAAGTTCGGGAAAGAATCGGGAAAATTTCGGCATACATAAATTTAGAGTAAATTTGTATCCCCCAGTAAGGGGCCAAGTTAAGCAACACTAAAATTAGTCGAATACCATGCAGACGACATAAAAATTAATGCAGAAGAAACCAGTCTGGGAAATAGGAATATTCTTTAAACTAGTCCTTGGGACCAGTGACACCCTAGTTTGCGAAATAATAAAATGGTCCCTGAGACTCCTTATTAGTTTTCCTATACATTTTTCAATTAATAAACTGGTTTTGGACCAGAAGAAGTGTGCTAATCTCAGAGTGCCACTAGCCAGGGTAGCCACCACCACCAGCCCACCACACCACTCCTACCACTCTGGTAAACAAGTAGTTTTTTTTAACTAGCCCTTGGGATTGACATCCCATGGCGTCCAGAATAATAAACTGTTCCTTAGAACCAGTAAACCTCACTTCTTGAATTTAAAAACTGGTCCAAACAATTAATAAACTGGTTTTGGACAATGGTTAGGGTGCTATTTCCCAGACTACTACTACTAGCCACGCTCCTTGGCCATTTAGCGGGAAACTCAAATATTTTGTTTGGAACAGGCTTCGAAATAGGTAGGCATACTTGGAAAATTTGGAGTCTTGAATAATTAAACTTGTCTCAAGGACCAATTCCCTTTAAGTTGGGATTTTAAAGTAGTGGTTGGGACCAGTGAGGATCGAGGTTTGAATTAAAAAAGTGGGCTAATAAACTGATTTTAGACATACAGACTTGCTTTACTTTAAAGTCAGATTTAAACATCTTAAAAATCTCCTTTAAAATCCACTATAGGGAAACAGCACGAACAATTCAGTGACGTCACCGGTTTGTAATTTTTTACCGCCCGATTTGAATTTTGAATCGGCCGCCATATTGTATGTGTCGCCCTCTACAAAAATACATTAAGTCCGAGCGTATTGCCATCTCGAAAGATGGTGCTATACTGTTGCGTTTTTGAGTGTAAAAGCAAAGCTGTTGCTGAAAGTCGTGAGAAATTCTTTAGAATTCCAAGAATAATAAGAAATCAAGGTAAAAAAACCTTGGATTTATCAACTTTTGGGACGTTATGGCCGGGTAATCATTTAAGCCTTGGCTCCAATTTACCGTATTTTTACAGTAAGGATCCTCATAATTAACCAATGAAATTTTTTCTATAGGCCTATACCTTTTTTTAGTTGTTTCGGCTAAAGTTTCTAAATAATCTGATTTATCGAAATTAATTTGTTGATTTGCCATGTCTTCCACTATATTTATAAGGTGCTTTTTACCAATAATTCACATACAACATGGCGGCCATTAAATAAAAACAAATCCAGAGGTCGCGGCTTCCGGGCGTGACGTCACTAGAAGGTCAAAAACCGCTTCATGCTGTTTCCCTATTGTGTCATTTTTCATGTCGTTAAAGCAAATGACCGCTCCTGTGGTACCCTTAACATTCTGGCTGATCTTCTATAAGTAAATTTATCTTGCTAAAGGCAGGAGCCAATCAGAACTCGTCCATGAGGGCGGAGCTAAATCTACCCTTTGCTAAGCATATAGGGTCTGTCACTCCGTCCCTCGATTATGGGATCATCTAGTGGCATTTGTTTGAACTAAACCACAGCCAAGACTTGCTTTAAAACGTTTTATTATAAATTTTTAGAAGAAATTCAAGGAAGCAGGCGAAATGATAATTCCGTTTATTTTTTCTCTAAAATGTGTGTATTAAACAAAATAAACCAGTTTGCCACCACATGTGACAGCATGTTTTTTACATTTAAGAGTATATACTTCAAAGTTGCACATACAGTTGTGAGTAGGAATATTTATTTTAAATATAGGCATAGGCAAAAGGAGATGATCTAAAAGGACATAACTTTCCAGCCTAGGAATGAGGGTATTGTGTGTCAGGTTATCTCTAACGAACGTCTCATCTCGAGTGTTCCTAAAACTTGATATCCCAAGGCTAGGCCGAATGTATTTACTTTAGAGTAAATGGTAGTTGAACACCCAAAGTTTTACTCTACTAACATTTTTTCTCGGCGCCAACTAACATCAGCCGCGGAAAGCTGGGTTTCACTAAAAAAATTCCACCCCTCTTAAAAATTGTACGAAACTTCAATTTTTGGATTGGAGATTGGGTCCGCTTGTGGCGAGTTAAGGCCGGTTCAGACGACACTATTTTTCTCGCTACGCTCGCTGTGCTGAGCTCATCAGATTTTCTGGTTTCACCAGCCTTTAGAAAATTCACTGTTCACACGGACAAAATTTCCTCACCGAGGTCAACAGTGAGAAAATTTTGTCCGTGTGAACAGTGAATTTTCTAAAGGCTGGTGAAGCCAGAAAATCTGATGAGCTCAGCACAGCGAGCATAGCGAGAAAAAGAGTGTCGTCTGAACGGGCCTTTACTCAGCCAATAGAGATACGGATATCTTATAAGACGATCGAAGTTTACGTTATGGCGGAGCAAGTTAAGAATAACGAATCGGGTGTTAATGTATTAATTTAGAAATGGATAAAAGGCTCTCAAAACAAACTCAGAGTATTTCCGTGTCAGAAAAATATAATTCCGTCGGCTTTCTTTAAAAACGTTTGCACTCCACACGATACGCCGTTGCCAAAAAAACGCAAACACCGTGCACTTGGATGAACCCTCCATGCTTGAACTTACTCGGATAAAAAAATTAACCCCCTGTTTTACTTCACTCTCCACCGCTGTGGAGCGCTGCTTCAAAAGCTCGTTCTCGGTCGTGGCCGATATTTTAGAAATTTTATGTCTCCATAACTTTAAAAAGCTTAACGTCAGAACTTTCAGAACCAGACGCTACGGTAAAAAATCTTACATAGGAACTTGGTGTAAGATTATTCTACTTGTGACTAAACCAATAGTAGAGAAACAAAATATTCCTTAAAATTAACTTAACCAAGTATAATTAAGCTGAAATTAACCCAAAACACAAATTGTTTTTGATTAAACATCGATAACTTATAATTAAACTAAGAAATTAAAATTAAAACTACACTTATCTTTCACCGAGCCACCCGTTTCCTTTTAATACTTACAATTATTTAAATTGTCACTTAGAAGCATTTTTTCATAGACGTTAGACACGGCTTCAAACAAAAGAACTTTGGTGGACTGGCAACTTTCACGTGGACGTTTATGGTTTCTTATTTCGGATGTTTCATTGAAACCCTATATCAAGCATGCTTTACTATCCCCACCCCCGTTTTTGTAAAGGGTCTTACTGAACGATGATTTAAAAAAATCTAAATCAAATATGAAATTGTTCAACTACTTCATTTTCCCTTCAAACTGCCACTACGTTCTAGTTCAATATTTCGTAGAAACCCATTTGTTCATAAAAATGAAACAGTAAGTTTAAGCCCGTTATTAGTCTTCAAGCTTTAAACATTGACTTTGTAAGTCTAAAAAGAACCAGCAAAGACATCCCTTACAACCTGAGAACAGTCCCCAACCCACAAAAATATGAAATATTATGAATATCAATGAGACTAGTTTCCCCGCATTGCCCGGGTATTTTAAGTAACAATCTATGTCGACAATAAACACTAAATAGACTTTGCGCCCACTTCTATGAAGTAGCTTCGTGATTTTGTCTCAATTTTTTACAACTTTCAAAATCAATGTTACGACGCTTAAATAGTGGTTAATCATAAAGCTAAAATGTTACGGGTCCAGAGTATGATGTTTTTAACAGGCTTAATGGCTAAGGGTTTGCCGCATTACCAGTCTATAGACGACTACAATCAATCCATTTCTAAAACTTTCCCATAGTGTTAACGATGTTCGGAAAGAACAAGCATGCAAACCAAGAACTTTCGAAAATATATTTATATTAAAATTTGATCACAGAGACGTGCCTAATACAATACAGAATGCCAACTTATAATAATAAACGTATGATAACATACGTGGCAATATGAACAAACAGTAATAATCAGCTAAACAATAAGCAAGAATGCAACGGTAAAGTTATATTTAGCGACAAATTTCCTGTCTTTGTTTTTCCTTTTGAAACCATTCAGTACTAGAGCCAATGACGAAGTTCAAGTAGAAATGGAACTCGTTCGAAAGAAAAAAAGCTCAAACGTTTGGAAATGAGTTTGGAACAATTCGAAAAAAGGTATCCAAAATTTATTATGGTTTTTTAAATTTTAGTATCCTCTATGTGAATTTTATTATATTTAATAAAAAATTAATTCTGAAAATAGGATTGTAACAATTTGATATAGTGCCCCAAGTGTCTTGTTTTGAAAATGTGCTCCGCTTCCATTAATACCCTTCCGAACAGAGAAATTTAATGGTTTGTTACACAGTTTCGGGGTATTCATTACAGAAGAGGATGAAAGATTGTTTTTGTTCTGCATATTTAAAATGTGAATCCATCTATTCATTCCTGTGACTTTTCCGTTTATGTACTATCACGTGACATTTCTGCCTGCATTCATAGTCACATTGATCACATTTGAAGGGTTTTTCACCGCTATGAATGCGTTGATGCGTGGTTAAATGAGACTTATTCCTGCTGACATAGTCACACTCATCACATTTGAAGGGTTTTTCACCACTGTGAATGCGTTGATGTCTGATCAAATCTTTCTTCCACGTACTTGCATAGTCACATTGATCACATTTGAAGGGTTTTTCACCACTGTGAATGCGTTTATGCGTGGTTAAATGGGACTTATTACTGCTGACATAGTCACACTCATCACATTTGAAGGGTTTTTCACCGCTATGAATGCGTTGGTGTGTGATCAAATTATCCTTCCTTATGCTGGCATAGTCACATTGATCACATTTGAAGGGTTTTTCACCACTGTGAATGCGTTTATGCGTGGTTAAATGGGACTTATGCCTGCTGACAAAGTCACACTGATCACATTTGAAGTGTTTTTCTTCGTTACCCATTCTAACGCGACGCTGTAGACCCCTTTTATAATCAGTTGAATATTTGAACCGAGTTGAACGTTTCTTCTTGAATTTCCCTACAGAAAATTATTAATGAAATATAAAAACGAAACATATACCATTTACTTTTTAGAATCAAAAACACTGTAACATTGAAGCGCACTTCATAAAAAAGGATAAGGCCTACGAAAACTAAGTTTTAAAGAAAAGAAACGGTACTGATCAGGGGGTTAGCCGATGAATAAACGACCTTATCAACAATAGGAGATGAACATCAACTGAAATACAGGCCCACGGAACTAGAAAGGTCGTATTTTCATGTTCGACTGATGTTCGGATAATCAAATACTAGCGGATGCTGCGAGAACACAAGTTATAAAAATTTATTTCGTTATGGAACCCCGGCCCTCTCTCTTGTGACGTCTAGTTTCAGTTTTCACTTCGTTTTTCCGCTTGGCAAAAGCCACCCCCGAGTTCTGATTAATGTTATATTTCCCAAAGAAACACTAATCACATTTGAAGGGTTTTTCTTGTCCGCGTATTAATGTGACGTTATAGATTTCATACTAAGTTTAATCTTAAATTAATTTAGTCTGGATAATTGGTTCAAATAAGCTACATCGAGGATGTCAAAACAAGAACAAAAAACTCGGTAAATTTAAGTACGTTCTGAATTAAAGAGGAAGAAAGGGGGAAATAGAGCTCTTCGAAGAAAATTTTCAGATAAAAATCCCAGACACTTTTCAAGATTATGCCTGACTATTTTGAGTTGCATATCAGAGCCCACTTCATCGTAGCATTGCATTGAGCGCCGCATGGTTTGATTGAAACTTTTTACGACACGTATCAAACCCCCGAGATTTTTGCCAATTTTACGTAAATCCCTCACTCAGGTATAGGGATCTGCCTATTTACACCAGGAGTGAAATGGGTTTCAGTTTTTCACCTACATACCATCAATGGCAGTAGCGTATTTCATTTACCGCTCAATGCCGCTAGATAATCTCCAGCTCGGATTTCCGTTTTCCAATTACCGAGCGCTGGTTCGGAGATCTCATTGGTGCTTATCTGTACAGAACAGATATAGCTTGCTAAATTTGTTTAGACGTCGATTAGGAGGGGAAAAGACAAACGTTAACGCAGCTCAGGAAAAGAAGCTCATCTGGAGCAAATCGAGAGCGCAGTCTCATAGCAGGTAAATGGAACACGCTATTAGACTTCACACCGAAAAAGCGGAATTAATTGATAAGCATATATCCCCCATCCTAGTACACCTCATTCTAGGTACTAAGGCTACTAAAGTACGAAGTGCCTATAAAGGTCCTAATTTTGGGCCTAAATAGTCCCTGTCTATTTAAGCCCAAAATTTGGGCTTAAATAGTCTCTATTATGCAGACAGCTATTCAGGACCAAATCTATTAGTATAGTGTTTCTAGTCTTTGGGCTTATGTTGTCCAATACCTCAGGTGTACTAATTATATAGGCCCAAAAATTGGGCATAAACAGACTTGGGCTATTTTGTCCCAAATTTTGGGCTAAAATAAAATGGTACACAAAGTAATAGGCTATTTAGGCCCAAAATTTGGGCTCAAATAAATTACCAAATCATACACACTATTTAAACCCAAAAGTTGGGCCCTAAATAGAAGCAGCCATTAAACTATAAAATGACTTTCCAAACAAGGCGATCGAGGTATTACCTTCGAAATTCTTTGGAGCGACATCTTCACGTGTCTCCAAGTCGGACACCAAACTATTGCTTTCAACTTCAACCGGAACTTCGGGTAAATCGCTTCCCAATGAGACGGAGGTCGATTCTGATATTTCACTTGGGTTACGTCCTAGTTTAGGTACTGGAACACTCGATGACCTCGAATCAACCAACTTCCGCTTTCGCAAGCGCAGTTTCATAGTTTCATTTAGTCTATCATAAGTTTCCCTCGCATCTGTCAACGTGATTCTGGATTGGTTATCATCAAGTTCGTTTTCTAGGGCTCCTTCTAGTAAATCGATTTCGACATTTGCGTCAAGATGATTTTCGACTTCAACATTAAATTCTGGAACACGAAATTTCGGAGATCGAGTTGCAATGTCCTCAGTTTCTCCCTCAGTCGAGACACTATGTGATTTACGATTAGAATCTTCGTTAATGTTAATATTGTTCTCGAGAGGGTCAGGTGGCGAATGGCTTTCTGTCGGCGCTGTGTCAGGGGATATTGCGAAGTGGTTTTCGACCTCGAGGCTAGAGGGTAAAGGCGCGCGTAGGAGCAAATTGTTACTCGTAATTTGCCTTAACAGCCCCTCATTTTCAGCCTTTTTCGAGGTAATTTTAGTTTCGGTGTTTGTATCGTGAACCTCCGCAACATATTGACACTCAGAAACATTTGATTCTTGAATAAGATCCTCTTTACACAGAATGCCTCGGACAATTGGAAGGGTTAACTCCTGGCCATTATTTCCTGGATCATTTTCAACAGGTTCAGTTTTCACGTAGTCATCGTTGGCTAATTGATGTACTCCACATTGATCCTATTTTATTTAAATAATTAACAATAGTTCTTAAACTGATTAATTTTTCTATTGATCATGAAAATGAAGAATGTTCCATTATTTCCATACCATCAGGTCTTTGATCCTCCTTTCCAGATCTTTAATGAGCCTATTTAGTCTTTCAATTTCGTCAACTTGCTTATTTATCGTTAATGAAGTTCTGATTCTCTCTTTTCCCATTTTTGAAATTTGAACATTACACTAAACAAAATAAGATTCCATTACAAAAGTTCATTTTTAAGGATTGCTCTAGAGTTTTCTGTGTTAAGCTTAAGAGGATGAGAAGAAACTATCATTACTCTTTCAATAAAGACTTATCCCCAGAAATCTTACCCACTAAAATCAAATTCCCTGACTTTGCTGAAATTTTTAACATTCCCTGACTTTTCCCTGACCTTTCGGCCCATTTTTAAATTCCCTGACTTTTCCAGGTTTTCCCTGACCCGTGGCAACCCTGGAATGTACTTGGGACTTTCTTGGCCTGAACGTATTTTAAAGCAGGGAAGAAGGGGGATCAGCAAAAAATTCCCTTAGCTCTGAGCCAATCATGATAGGGACTTCACCAAGGACCTTAATTATTCACCCACCCCATAGAGTAATGGCAGCCCTCTGGCTTCGACTGTATTAAGCTCTATGGTAAAATAACATGGGGTGCCATTAGTCTATAGTGTTTGGTTCTACTTTAAGGTACAACAGATTCGACCACTCATAAATGGGCCATGGTCCCAAAAAGTTCTCTTATTTTTGCGCTTCATTTCACACTACAAAAGAAAACCCCATGCTTTGAAAAATACCTTGGCTTCCAGTTCCCTAATTCGATCATCCTTGGCTTTTACTTCTTTGATTAGATCATCTTTGCTTAAGTGATCATAGTTAAAATTTTCCTCATCTTTCATTTCCTAAAAATAAAGTTTCCTTAATTTTGTAGTTTCCCAAAACAGGGAACATTCCAATAATTTCGCAAATACCTCTTTAATCGCCACCCTTTGAAGATTGACCAAACTCATTTCGGAATTTTGTAAAGAGAGTTTGTGAAATTGTAAATCTTCCCTAAAATAAAATAATTTTTTAAAAAAAACTAACAATTAACAAGAAAGATTTTAAGAAAGATCCATTTCTTTTCAAAGTATAATAGTTTCGTTATGGTTGGATCCATCACATGCCCAATTGACATCCAAGTCGCATTATATTCTTCACTTACCAGCTTAAACGTTCGACCATAACGCGACAATCTTTCAGAAAATCCATCATACTTATAGCAGAGTTTCCCTGTTAAGATAACATATGTAACATTTCAATAATAATAAAAATATAAACACAGATTTAGCGTTAACAGTTACTCACACTGTTCCGTTTTTCGTGTCTTTGGGAGAAAGAATTTCCACTTTCGTTAATAGCTGAGTTTTTCTTGTACATACACAGTTTGTCACTTACTTCAATAAGAGCGCAACTTCGCAAGAGAGAGAGAACGTGTAGCAGACAGGTTTAACTTTTTCCTAACGGCCGTAGAAAGAAGCCTGGGAAATAAGGATATTTTTTTAAACTAGTGCTTGTCTCCTTAGCAGGGTTGGAAATAAGGTGAATTTTGTAAGTGGTCCTCGGGACCAGCGACCCCTCATGTTGGAATTATTAAACTGGTCCTTGGGACCAGTGACCCTCGCATTAATTATTATTCTACCGGTCCCACTATAAATTAAATTTCTAAAATGGTGAAAATAAAAAGCATGTAAAGACACAAAAGTAAAGAAGCTGAAAATTCTAATTGATTTTGAATTTTTTACTGTAGGAAAAAGTAGCATATAACAATCCATAACAGTTAACTTTTATTTCTTATCACAATTTTTCAACTAGTTGCCACTAAATATCAATCAACATGTCTAATGATATTTGAAGTTCTTAATCCTTTTCTGAACTATCCTTATTCCAGTGGCGTCGCTAGGCCTTTTTTTGGGGGGGGGGGGGCTATAGCCCCCCCAAATTCCAAACTTAGCCCCCCCCAAAATAATCCGTAAACCCTACCAAAAAATTGCAGTTAGCAACCTAAAATTCTTTAGCAATATATAAAAAATTATAATGATAGATTCGTTAAGTTTCATCTCTGCAGAGATGAATTTCAATATCAAACAGTACAATTTTGAACAAAAGAGCAGATGGAGACAAGTAAAATGTTACATGTTCTTTCGAAGGGAGTACCAATAGTGTGGACTAAAAGCTAACCAAAACTAAAAGTAAACTAAAGACGAGTGAAAATCCTTAATAATCGGTTCCGTAGTTTTTATAAAAGGTTGTATATCTTTAAAATACGAATAATTTCACGTTGACACAAATTTACCGATAGTTTTAAAGGTCTACACATTTTCCAATGAACCCATTATGCAATTTTTTTTATTAAGTTCTTATAATAACTAGTTTGCCCAGATTTAGCCCCCCCCCCCAAATTTCAAACCCTAGCGACGCTACTGCCTTATTCCTTATTGCATTTTACATAAATTCGGTGGCAATATCTTCTCTCGCTATCAGTAAGCCAGATCAAAATCCTGTAATGTGAGTATGTGACCATACACTACTGCCTCATACTACTGACAACTAGTACTGGCTATGGTCTAGACTGTCGACTACAAGAGACTCATTCTAGAGTATAGACGCTAGACAAGATCAATAGTCAATAGACTACAAAACCTTTGCAGGGAAGTTGTAGCCAAGGAGTACTAACTACCTATGAGTAGAATTGGTAGAAAATTTGTTGAGCTAGAAAAATTCTATTAAGAAACCCCGAATTAATAAACTGGTCCCACCGTCTATTTTTTCCAAAAACCATAATTAATAAAGTGGTACCTGAGACCACTGACCCCAAGTTTTGGAATAAATAAACTGGTCCGAGCAATTAATAAACTGGTTTTGGACTTGTAAACCTGTCTTATTTCCAACCCTGCTCCTTAGCAGTCTGGGAAATAAGGATAATTTTTAAACTAGTCCTTGGGACCAGTGACCCCCCTAAGTGTCCTAAATAATAAACTGGGGTACGTTCAGTAACCCTCTTTGATGACAGCGCTTACTAAGAGATGCCGGATTTTCACTACTGTACGCTTTTTCGCGTTTCCGGTTTTGACGTCATGAATCATGATGCTCAGCGCTTGCTCATCAGAAAAACCATCTAATCGATATTGTTTTTTTGATGGCGTGGCGTAGCGCTTGGCTGTTGCTGGCGCGGGATTTAAAAATTAAATTCCAATAATGCTATTCCAACAGTAAATGTATTAGTTTTCTTTGCAAAACTACTACTCTTCAAATGGACATACTTTTATTTAAACTATTTCATTATTTTCGAGCTTGATTGAAAAGAGCCAGTTGCACTTCGTAATGTTTTGAGGGCCAGTAAGGCGTTTCCCCAACCCCATTTTCGAAAACAGCGCTAACTTCAAAATGTGACTTTTCTGGGAGGCTATTCTATAAGCAGTTGTCGATCGATATCTCTCTCGATCTCGATAGCACCCACCGAGATCTCGAAAAACGCTATTCTATAAGCATTTGTCGAGCGACATCTCTATCGATGTCGACAGAGTTCTCGATCTCGATCTCATCGGCTTTTTAGGTGGTGAGAACGATCTCGAATGGGATTTTGTCCAATGAAACGACATCGTTCGTTCCGTTCCGTTAATTCCCCGTATACACTACCCCATTCACTTCACAGTGTCAATAAAAAATGGCTCTGCGTGCAGCTCGCCTCGAGTTGCTATATTTAGCTTACGACATAGAAAACAAAAATAATAGACGCAATTTTCGACGTGAAAGAGTAAATAGACGCAATTTTGGACGTGAAAGAGTAATACGCGATAAGTCAAAAGCGTTCGAGTTAAGTGACTTAAACTTTAGAAGATTATTTCGGTTGGAAAAATGCATTGTTTTGGAATTATGCGAAGTGTTAGCTAGGCCTTTGTCGGGAAAGAGGAAAACAAATTTGCCTGTTGATTCAAAAGTGAGTAGTATTAATTAATCTTATCATGGATTAAATATACCTTAAGGTATATTTAATCCATGATCTTATACAGTTGTTTATGGTGTAGTGGTATATTGATGTGTGTTGACTGTTGACGTTTTTCAGATATTGATAGCCTTGCGTTTTTACGCTGTAGGCTCCTATCAGTTATGTGTAGGGCAGGATTTGTACTTGAATGTGAGTCAGCCAACAGTAAGTCGTGTTTTGACCAGTGTTACGGCAGCTATCGTGGACAATTTGGGGGATAAATGGATCAAGTTTCCTACAACAGAAGCCTCTAGATCCCTTAAAAAAATTAGGTAATAATGTTAATTATTTAGAGTTCTGGAATGGTGGTTTTTTAACGAATAGAAAATTCCATATAGATTCATGGAAAAAACTAATTTTCCCGGAGTGTTAGGTGCAATAGATTGCACACATGTTGCTATTGTTCCTCCTTCCAAAGTTAATGGTGAAAACAGGGAGTTTATATATGTCAATAGAAAACATTTTCATTCCATAAACGTACAACTTGTAAGACTATAGAATTATCAGTTGTTTGCAATTGCGTTGTTAAAATGTATATTGATCTTCAAACAAATTTACACATCAAATAGATTTGCGACTACGATCTTGTAATTTTGCAAGCAAATGCAAAATTTGCAGGCTCAACACACGATACATACATATACAAAACATCCCATATATCTGGGTATTTGGAGAGGCTCCACCGGGAAGGAGTTTTAAAAGGATCTTGGCTGCTAGGTAAGAATAACATATTACGAAACTCTATGACGTTTCACTAGCAGTACTCTACAACAAGCTCTCATTAACTGATGACGAACTTATGGAACAGATCTTTTAGGCTTACGCTAATCGTGCAAATAGTTTTATTAAAGTTAACCCATTTTATTCTTTAGGTGACAGTGGATATCCGCTTAGCCCATGGTTAATAACACCAATTATTAATCCGCCTGAAAACTCGCCAGAGGAGCGATTTTCAAGGTGTCAGCAGTCTGCCAGATCTGTTATAGAACGTTGTAATGGTGTTCTTAAACAGCGTTTCCGTTGCCTTCTCAAAGACAGGGCGCTGCACTACGCACCAGATAAAGCAAGCAAAATTATTTATGCTTGTATTATTCTTCATAACATATGTCGGTTAAGAGGAGTCCCTGAAGATTTTAATGATTTAGAACCTTTACAACCTGGTGAATTTGGAGAAATGGACAGACTATGGGAAGATAATCCAGTGTGGCACGAAGTCAGAGGTCCAGCTGGACCGAGGCGAGACGATTGGTTTTTAGCAGGGATGGAAACAAGGCAACAAATCATAAGACTGAGATTTACACGTTGAACATAAGAAAAAAATTTAATTATTTTTTATGGTTTTGCATGTTTTTGAACATTGCTTGAAAAAATAATAGAATTGCTTGAAAAAATAATAGAATTGCTTGAAAAAATAATAGAATTGCTTGAAAAAATAATAGAATTGCTTGAAAAAATAATAGAATTGCTTGAAAAAATAATAGAATTGCTTGAAAAAATAATAGAATTGCTTGAAAAAATAATAGAATTGCTTGAAAAATAATAGAATTGCTTGAAAAAATAATAGAATTGCTTGAAAAAATAATAGAATTGCTTGAAAAAATAATAGAATTGCTTGAAAAAATAATAGAATTGCTTGAAAAAATAATAGAATTGCTTGAAAAAATAATAAAATGGCTTGAAAAAATAATAGCATGGCTTGAATAAATAATAGAATGGCTTTTATAAATAATAGCATGGCTTGAATAAAATTGGTCATTTTCGGGCGATTTGTTCTAAAACGGCCACCATTGCATCCGCTTGCCTTCTGCTTGCTGCCAATTTTAATTTTGCCACCATATTTTTCTCCTTTTTAATTAAAATTAATTCTTTTGTTTGCTCAATCATAACTTTTTGATTTGCAGCTATTTCTTCATTAGCTTTTGCTTGTCGATTTATAGCTTTTGCAATTTCTGACAGTGCTTCGTTTTGAGTCACTTGTAACTTCTCTAAAATGTCTGATGACGCTTTTAAAGCCGAATCATTTTTGGAATTCTGATGGCATTTGCCCTTCTCGTCTAATCCACCTACAGATTTCAGCAAATAATGGTCGTTTAAGCAGAATGAACAGAAAAGCACTAATTTTATCATAGGAGACAACTTACTATGTTTCACTGCTTCAGTCCTCATTTTTTTCCCATGATTTTCAACGACGTCACAACTGCCCTCGTCGACACATGGATTATGTGCGGAAGATCTTTTTTTGGGGTTTGGAGGGCTTTCAATCACCTCGAAGTTTTCCAACCCGACATAAATTGGAGTTTCCTCCATGACCAAGGATTCCATATATTGTGGATCTTTACTACATCCACTTACACTGGACCTATCTTTTGGACCATTATTACTTCCGCAATCACTATGATCATGGTTGTTCTCCTACATTATCAGTTATAAATTAGACCATAAGTTCCTACAAGATGTTCCATAAGTTTGTAATAACTGGTTACTGAGAGCTTGTTGGTTAAACGTTATAGATTCTCGTAAAGCAACGTATGCCAGGTGAGGCGCGGTGAAAGGCTCGGTACAGAATAAATAGGATTTGAAATCAATTGATGGACTGCAAAACCGCGTTTAGTCAATTGTCACGCTCTCAAACCAGCTCTCAGTAAGTCTCTAGCATTACGAAGCTAGCAAGTGTGTCATACTTATGGAAGAACATATCTTATAAATGTATGATTAGATTTCATTGGTCTCTAATCTATTTGAAATTATTAATTGTACTAACAACTATGCCAAATTCCTTGGTGTTTGAAAGTCCGCTTTCAAATTCTGTCCCATAAACAGCCAGAAGTCTTTCTTCTAGTGGAGAAAGAGACTCGGAGGACTTTTCCCCACCTCCAGTTCCTTTGGCCGCCTTCTTTATCCTGGCACTCTTGTTTTTCGTGTTGCTCTTCCAGTCAGAAAGAACCTTTTCACGTTGAAATTTGAAACAATGTTACGCATTCTTGTAACTCTTAAGGAGAGAATTAACTAACCTTTTTCCATTTATCAACAGTCTTGGTTGGCCCAGTACCGTCGCTATTTAAAAGGTTGCTTAAATCGATCCACATTTTCTCGTAATTAGCAGCCGTAAATGAAGAGGAAAACTTCTTTGTTTTAAACTTTTCATTTTGACTAATAAATTGAACTATAGTCTCTTGTTGACTAGTTGAAACTCTAGTTTGTCGTTTCTCCTCACTCATTGCTTATATTACAAATCAAAATATTACTCGAAATATTATTCAAAATATATTTTATTGTCAAATAATTCTACAAAGTAAACGATGCCTCGTTACAAACTACATAGAAAATAGGGAGAAACGCACGTGTATTTGTTATGGTGTCTGCTTATGAAGGATAAACGCACGTGTATTTGTTATGGTGTCTGCTTATGAAGGATGTTCTCTTATTGGGCCTGATAAGTCGGAAGCACGTCATAGTCACATGATCATTTCGCTTCTCGAAAAGCGAGACTGAGTTTATCGATCTCGATTCGCGTATGTTATAGAATAGCGTTTTTCGAGATGTAACTTCTCGATCGAAGTGAGTCCTTTCGAGATCGACTTCGATACGATATCGAGATCGAGATCGAGAGCTGTTATAGAATAGCCTCCCTGGTCGACAACCTTTTACGTCACTGTGACGTCTCGAGCCCATCAACCAAACATAAAGAAAACAGCGATTTCTTTGAGATTTTCGTTACTGAACGTACCCCAGGTCTCCGGAGTGGTCCCAGCCTTTGTTCTCTTATAGATTTGCAATTAATAAACTGGTCCCGAAAATCAGTAACCCCCATTTTTTGAATTAAAAAACTAGTCCAAGCAATTAATAAACTGGTTTTGGACCAGAGGAAGTGTGCTATTTCCCAGACTGCGAGTCCTTAGGACCAGTGAACTCCCTTGTGGGTACGTTCAGTAACGAAAATCTCAATGAAATCGCTGTTTTCTAAATTTTACCATAGTACTTCTCTTAGTTACCACCAGGTTATAGCAAAACGAACTACTGTTTACATCTCACTAACATACACTCGGAATTTCCCATCATTAAAGTTTACCCCACAAACCGAAAAGCCGAAGCAAAAGTCTTTTACAATGTTTTAGCAGACGGCGCATAGGATCATTTCTACTATTTTAGAATTTTGGGGTAATTCGGAAAAATATCGGCAAACATAAAATTAAGGTAAATTGTATCCTCCAGTAAGGGGAGGGGCCAAGTTAAGCAACACTAAAATTACGCGGAATACCATACAGACGACAAAAAATTTAATACAGAAGAAACCAGTCTGGGAAATAATATTGTTTATTAATCGAGTCCTTGGGACCAGTGACCCCCTAGATTGCGAAATAATAAAATAGTCCCCAAGACTCGTTTAGTGTTCCTATACATTTTGCAATTAATAAACTGGTTTTGGACAAGAGTAAGTGTGCTGCTTCCCAGACTATTACTACTACTACTAGCCACGCTCCTTGGCCACGTGGCGGGAAACTCAAACAGGCTTCGAAATATGGTAGGCATACTTGGAAACTTTGGAGTCTTGAATAATTAAACTTGTCTCAAGGACCAATTCCCTTTAAGTTGGGATTTTAAAGTAGTGGTTGGGACCAGTGAGGATCGAGGTTTGAATTAAAAAGTAGTCTAATAAACTGATTTTAGACATACGGACTTGCTGTACTTTAAAGTCAGATTTGAACATCTTAAAAATCTCCTTTAAAATCCACTTTTGTGACATTTTTCATGTCGTTAAAGCAAATGACCGCTCCAGTGGTGTCCCTAACATTCTGGCTGATCTTCTATAAGTAAATTTATCTTGCCAAAGGCAGGAGCCAATCAGAACTCGTCCATGAGGGCGTAGCTAAATCTACCCTCGGCTAAGCTAATAGGGTCTGTCACTCCATCCCTTGATTATGGGATCATCTAGTGGCATTTGTTTGAACTAAACCACTGCCAAGACTTGCTTTAAAACTTGAAGAAATTCAAGGAAGCAGGCGAAATGATAATTTCGTTTATTTTTTCTCTAATATGTGTGTATTAAACAAAATAAACACTGTTTGCCACCACATGTGACAGCATGTTTTTTACATTTAAGAGTATATACTTCAAAGTTGCACATACAGTTGTGAGTAGTTATATTTTAATAATTGAATATTTTAAAATAACATTCTGGTACATTTTTATACGCTTAACAACGTATTTATATTATATCCACATTTGAGATATTCAACCTTTAAAGCATAGCGCGGCTCCTGTGGATCCCCTACAAGTTGACTTTCCTTGCGAACTCCAGTTTTGGCTTGGTGAAGCTAGAGGCATTTGTGGGCGGGATTTATACGTGCATGTATAAATCCCGCCCACTAGCCTTTGCCAAGCCAAACCCGGAGTTCAGGAGGAAAGTCCCCTTGTAGGGGATCTACAGGAGCCGCGCTATGCTTTAAATTGATAGTCAATGTTAGGAAACAATCAAATGCGATTTTGCAGTTTTCTAAGGTTTGATTGTCTAGATTGACTAACTGGTATAAACTGAACCGTTCCGGTAAAGTTTTATACGCTTAACAACATACTTAAATTTAATTAAGATTGTGCGTGCCAGTTTTGAGATATTCAACATTAAAAAGTAGAGTTCAACAATTTTCGCCTATTTGCTGTCAGTTTTCCTAGTTTGTAATCGAGATCTACGCGATTCCTGATATAAAAGTGATAGTTATTATTTTAGTTCAATGCGGTTAATAAACATATACACTGTCAAATTAAAGATATTTAAATTTGAAGTTGAACTCCTTGTTATTATATAAATTTGTCACCATGCCCATGTGCCATCTAGGGAAGGGCAGTGTAGCTAATTTATAATAATTGCTCTTTTAACCTAATTTTTACCTCCTCGAGTGATGTATGTCACGGAGAGGTTCTAATTTCAACGCGTCTGTCTGTCTGTTGTTTCACCCCATTGGACCGCGTTCGCAGTTGGCAAACGGGGCAAATGTGTTCTGAATTTACGGACCGGAAATTTGGAAAATTGTATTCCACTTACACTGGCTATTACACCATTGCCCGTCTAACACCATTATCTTCTAGTCATTTGTCCATCCCACATGGACATCACTCTATAGTTATTAGCTTCTATACATTAACATCACCTGGACTTTTTCCATCCCACATGGACACCAGTAGGCACTTACTGGCTTTTAAACACCACCATCATCTGGTGTCTTGTCCATCCCATATGGACAACAGTCTGTACACACTGGCTTCTAATCACCACCACCATCTTCTCTTATTCAATCCCACATGGACGACACCAGTCTGTACTTACTGGCTTATAATCATCAACTGCTCTTTGTCCATCCCACATGGACACCAGTCTGTACACACTGGCTTCTACACACCAGCATCTTCTGGTCCTTGTCAATTCCACCTGGACACCAGTCTCTACACACTGGCTTCTACTCCATCATCATTAAGGTCAAGACGTACGCGGCGATCGGCTAGGGTTACGAGAAACGTCTAGCCTGACATTGGCAGGGCTTCCAACAAAGGTTCAGGCAATTATTATTATTTGAAATGGCTGTTTAATTATTATTATATTTATAAAATCAGGGATGGATTTAGAGGTATCGTTCCTTTCAACCGAATTACCAATGGACCGAAATCCCATTCGACCGAATATCCCGCAATGATTTTAGATTTCCAGCCCAATGGCTATATTCCCGATGGACCGAAATCCCAATCGTCCGAATATGCCCCTAAAAATACATGAATATAACTTGAAACACTGTAGCCGTCAGCGATTCGGTGGTGTAGTGGATACGATGTTGGACTGCGAAGCGATAGGCTGTTGGTTCGAATCTCCGAAAGGTATGTTAATAATATTAAAAGTAAATGTTTCGTGATACTAATTAAAACTCTCACTTTCATTCCTTTCAAGGCAAGAGATATATAGAATCAGGGATAGATAGACTTTTTTAAGACGGAATGGGTAACAGGGTTATTTGGGTGCGCGTCCTAGTCCACGACCCCCTTACCCGTGACGGAGGGGTATGAAAGAAGAGGCGGGTCTTATTTTCGTTATGGCGTTGTATGTATATCCGGGTCAAGTAAACGTCGTCTGCCCGTCGTCTGCCCATTCGTCTGCCAAGTTGGAAATACTTGGAATGGGCTCGGCGCTCGGATTGTAATTTTTGAAATAACATTGTTTAAAAATGGAAGTTACACAAGACATAGGGCTTGCAACTGAAAAACAAAAAACGGGGAAGACCCAAGAAAATTAAAAGTGAGTTAGAATTGAGTAAAAGTCTTCATAGATATTACAGCACGAACAGGTTTTTATCCAAACACTAAGCTCACAAAACTCCTGACCATTCACTAAGCCTTGGTTAACTTCATCAAATTCGTTTACAAAATCATGAGGATAGTAGAAATGATTGGCTTAAGAAAGAATTACCGAACACTTTTCAGATGTACTCCAAATCCAAAACACCGGCACCAAATTCACTAACAACCTTCTTAATTGCTATTAAAAACAATTCCCGAATAATTACCTGGACCCTCGCATTTAGACGGCTCCATTTTGAACCCCTGTGAAGACGCTTATCTGTACAACCATAGCCCACTCGATCCGCGCTCTATAGCTATAGCGCGAGCAGCTTGCGTCGTGACGCGCGTGATCGAGTGGGTATGGTACAACGCAAGAGGGGTCGTAGTCATGGCGACAGAGTTAAACAGGAATTACGTATTTTTGGCCCTCCCCGTCAGCAACGTCACCAATACGTAGTTTTTGTGAGCCAATAAGATAATTTAATTTTTTGGTTACGTGTTGAAGGAAGGGACTATATACTCGTCTATGAGTCGGACTGAAGTAAAGGCCAAACATTGTTTATTCCGTCTTAAAAAAGTCTATCTATCCCTGATAGAATTAATAAACAAATTGTGCTTAAAATGAAGTACAGTCTTAATGGTAGTTCCATCAATGTCTTTAAATTTTAAATTAAAATTTTAATATTTTGGTTTCGGGTGGGTTAGGTTAGGTTAGGTTAGCATAGGTTAGGTTAGGTTAGCATAGGTTAGGTTAGGTTAGCTTAGGTTAGGTTAGGTTAGTTAGGTTAGCTTAGGTTTGGTTAGCTTAGGTTAGTTTAGGTTTGGTTTGGTTTGGTTCCAATAATTCGTTGACACCTTTTCCAAAATATGCGCCTTTTAATTAGCTACCACCTTTTCCAAAATATTCTCCCTTTAAATAGCTACCACCTTTTCCAAAACATTCTCCTATTAATTAGCTGCAACCTTTTCCAAAACATTCTCCTACTAATTAGCTACCACCTTTTCCAAAACATTCTCCTATTAATTAGCTGCCACCTTTTCCAAAATATTTTCCTATTAATTAGCTGCAACCTTTTCCAAAACATTCTCCTACTAATTAGCTGCCACATTTTCCAAAATATTCTCCTTTTAATTAGCTACCACCTTTTCTAAAATATTCTCCTATTAATTAGCTGCCACCTTTTCCAAAAGATTTTCCTATTAATTAGCTGCCACCTTTTCCAAAATATTCTCCAATTAATTATCTGACATCTTTTCCAAAATAATTCTATTATTGCTAATAAATTGTTCGTGGTAAGAGGCGGGCTTTTAACACTCATATAAATAATCTTTTTACCTCCAAACAAGGTTGGGTTGGGTTAGGTTAGGTTACGTTTGGTTAGGTTAGGTTAGGTTAGGTTCGCCGTAATTAAAACGTAGTTAAAATAAGTGCAGTAATACATTTTCAACTCACATTTATTTTAACAATAATAAGTTGTGAAATTAAAAATATATTTAATGCAAAACCACACAGTATGTCTTCTTCCAGTTCAATAGAATTTCGGTCCAATGGGACTATAATAAAATCGCACCTTTGGCTACGTTCGGTCGAATGGGACCCCAAAAAAAACCCCCCTTCTGTCGAATGGGAATTCGGTTCAATGGGACCAAAGCGATTTAGAAGGGTAAAATAGTGAATATTCGGCAAAAAGTTAAAAACGTCCCTTAACGTTGATATTCCAATAAATATTGAATTAAAATTAGAATTACAAACTAAATCAATACTAGTGAAACAAAATATTCCTTAAAATTAACTTAACCAAGTATAATTAAGCTGAAATTAACACAAAACAAAATTTTTTTTGATAAAACATGGATAACATATAATTAAACTAACAAATTAAAATTAAAACTACACTTATCTTTCACCGAGCCGCCAGTTTCCTTTTAATACTTACAATTATTTAAATTGTCACTTATAAGCATTTTTTCATAGACGTTAGACACGGCTCAACTTTAGTGGACTAGCAACTTTGACGTGGACGTTTTTGGTTTCTTATACAGGATGTTTCATTGAAACCCTATACAGTGGCGCCGCCAGAGGTAATCGCGGTAAGCGACTGCTTACTTCAAATTTTGAAGGGGGCCTAATTTTGGAGGAAGGGCCTCATTTACAAAAATACGATTTTACTGAAAATATTCAAAATTTAGTCCTGGAGTCGCAGGTGGAATACCGCGGTGGCTATTACAGGTTTGGCCGACTTTTATCGCTATCATAATGGGATCGGGTTAGGTTAGTAAAGAATGTGCTTTGGGGATGGGGACCTTTAGTCCTACCGGGCCTAGAAGTGAGAGGCGAAAATACTTTCACTTGATCGAAACCTCCTTCTGGTAGGAATTTATTGGAAGCGAAAGAGGTAGCTAAACCGAGCACTTTTCACTTCGACCAGCTCTATTGTGTTACTTTTTTGTGTACTGATAAGGATCGTCAACGGGACGGCGCTGACTCGAGGATTATTATTAGAGAGTTTATGCTGCACTACTTTTAGGCTTCTACGGTGCATTTGTCCAATGCACTGTAGAACCTTACACGTATTGCAACTTAAACTCTCTACTGTTACTTCTTATTTCGAAATAGTAAATACGAAGAGGAGAGAAAGAGGGAGATAGAAACGCGCTTTATAAAATCCGCCGAAAAATGGGAAAATAGGGGGGTAGTAAAAACAATTTTCGGTACGTTTAGTTTTAGGACGCAAATCCTTTGTGCAGGGGGGATTGACCGCCTCGCCCTATCTCTGTCATACTCTACGTCAACCGTGCGCGAGAAAGCAGCGCTCAGGCACCGCGGTGCACCTTAGATTTACCCCCGTTTTCACCACGCATGGATCACGGCTGGGTAGGGGGCCCATACACAAAATACCGCTTACCCCGCAAAAGTTTCTAGCGGCGCCACTGACCCTATATCAAGCGTGCTTTACTATCCCCAACCCCGTTTTTGTAAAGGGTCTTACTGAACGATGATTTAAAAAAAAATCTAAATCAAATGAAATTGATGAACTACTTCATTTTCCCTTCAATCCGCCACTACGTTCTAGTTCAATGTTTCGTAGAAACCCATTTGTTCATAAAAATGAAACAGTAAGTCTAAGCCCGTAAGTCTTCAAGCTTTAAACATGGACTTTGTAAGTCTAAAAAGAACCAGCAAAGACATCCCTTGTAACCAGAGAACAATCCCCCAACCCACAAAAATATGAAATATTTTGAATATATATTAGATTAGCTAAGTTTCCCCGCGTTGCCCGGGTGTTTTAAGGAACTATCTATGTCGAAAATAAATACTAAATAGGCTTTGCGCCCACTTCTATGAAATAGTTTCGTGATATTGTCTCAATTTTTTTACAACTTTCAAAATCAATGTTACGATCATAAAGCTAAAATGTTACGGGTCCAGAGTATGATGTTCTTAACAGGCTTAATGGCTAGGGGTTCGCCGCATTACCAGTCTATAGACGACTACAATCAATCCACTTCTAAAACTTTCCCATAGTTTATTACAAAAATTTCTTAAGTTTCCCATAGTATTACCGATATTCTCAAAGAACAAACATGCAAACCAAGAACTTTCGAAAATATATTTAGATTAAAATTTTATCACTGAGACGGTCCGAAGACAATACAGAATGCCACTTAAAATAATAAACGTGTGATAACATACGTGGCAATATGAACATACCGTAATATTCAGCTAAACAATAAGCAAGAATACAAAGGTTATAGTTAGCGACAAATTTCCTTTTGAAAACATTCAGTACCAGAGCCGATGACGAAGTTCAAGTAGTTAAAATCGCTAATGACGATCCGGGACTATTACCAAGAACCACGTTAAAACCTGAAGAAACTTCAGACAATTCAAGTGGAAATGAAAGTTCCGACGAGTCTGGTGGCAGAAATGGAACTCGTTCGAAAGAAAAAAAAAGCTCAAAAGTTTGGAATTGCGTTTGGAACAATTCGAAAAAGGTATCCAAAATTCAATATGGTTTTAGTATCCTCTATGTGAATTTTATTATATTTAATATAAAATTAATTCAGAAAATGGGATTGTAACAATTGTCTCGTCCCTGAAAATGTGCTCCGCTTTCAATGGTTTTTTACACAGTTTCGGGATATTCATTGCAGAAGATGAAAGATTATTTTTGTCCAACATATTTAAAATGTAAATACATCTATGCATTCATGTGACTATTACGTTTATGTACTATCACATGACATTTCTGCCTGCATCCATTGTCACACTAATCACATTTGAAGGGTTTTTTACAACTATGAATGCGTTCATGTCTGACCAAATTACTCTTGTCCTTGCATTCATAGTCACACTGTTCACATTTGAAGGGTTTTTCACCACAGTGAATGCGTTGATGTGTGATCAAATCATTCTTCCGCTTACTTGCATAGTCACATTGATCACATTTGAAAGGTTTTTCACCACTGTGAATGCGTTGATGTGTGATCAAATCAATTGTCCGTCTGCTTGCATAGTCACATTGATCACATTTGAAGGGTTTTTCACCACTGTGAATGCGTTGGTGTTTGATCAAATTACTCTTCATTGTGCTGCCATAGTCACATTGATCACATTTGAAGTGTTTTTCTCCAATGTGAATGCGTTTATGCGTGGTTAAATGGGACTTATGCCTGCTGACAAAGTCACACTGATCACATTTGAAGTGTTTTACTTCGTTACCCATTCTAACGCGACGCTGTAGACCCCTTTTATACTCAGTGGAATATTTGAACCGAGTTGAACGTTTCTTCTTGAATTTCCCTACAGAAAATTATTAATAAAGTATAAAAACGACACATATACCATTTACTTTTTAGTATCAAAAACACTGTAACATTGAAGCGCACTTCATAAAAAAGGATAAGGCCTACGAAAACTAAGTTTTAAAGAAAAGAAACGGTACTGATCAGGGGGTCAGCCGATGAATAAACGACCGTATCAACAAAAAGAAGATGAACATCAACTGAAATACAGGCCCGCGGAACTAGAAAGGTCGTATTTTCATGTTCGACTGATGTTCGGATAATCAAATACTAGCGGATGCTGCGAGAACACAAGTTATACCAATTTATTTCGTTATGAAACCCCGGCCCTCTCTCTTGTGACGTCTAGTTTCAGTTTTCACTTCCTTTCTCCGCTTGTCAATAGCCACCCCCGAGTTCTAATTAATGTTATATTTCCCAAAGAAACACTAATCACATTTGAAGGGTTTTTCTGGTCCGCGTATTAATGTGACGTTATAGATTTCATCCATACTAAGTTTAATCTTAAATTAATTTAGCCTGGATAATTGGTTGAAATAAGCTACACCGAACACAAGAACAAAAAACTCGGTAAATTTAAGTACGTTGATAACCATGTTCTGAATTAAAGAAGAAGAAAGGCGGAAATTGAGTTAAAAGTTTTCAGATAAAAATCCCATACACTTTTCAAGATTATGCCTGACTATTTTGAGTTGCATATCAGAGCCCACTTCATCGTAGCATTGCATTGAGCGCCGCATGGTTTGATTGAAACTTTTTACGACACGTATCAAACCCCCGAGATTTTTGCCAATTTTACGTAAATCCCTCACTCAGGTATAGGGATCTGCCTATTTACACCAGGAATGAAATGGGTTTCAGTTTTTCACCTACATACCATCAATGGCAGTAGCGTATTTCATTTACCGCTCAATGCCGCTAGATAATCTCGAGCTCGGATTTCCGTTTTCCAATTACCGAGCGCTGGTTCGGAGATCTCATTGGTGCTTATCTGTACAGAACAGATATAGCTCGCTAAACTTGTATAGACGATTAGGAGGGGAAAAGACAAACGTTAACGCAGCTCAGGAAAAGAAGCTCATCTGGAGCAAATCGAGAGCGCAGTCTCATAGCAGGTAAATGGAACACGCTATTAGACTTCACACCGAAAAAGCGGAATTAATTGATAAGCATATATCCCCCATCCTAGTACACCTCATTCTAGGTACTAAGGCTACTAAAGTACGAAGTGCCTATAAAGGTCCTAATTTTGGGCCTAAATAGTCCCTGTCTATTTAAGCCCAAAATTTGGGCTTAAATAGTCTCTATTATGCAGACAGCTATTCAGGACCAAATCTATTAGTATAGTGTTTCTAGTTTTTGGGCTTATGTTGTCCAATACCTCAGGTGTACTAATTATATAGGCCCAAAAATTGGGCATAAACAGACTTGGGCTATTTTGTCCCAAATTTTGGGCTAAAATAAAATGGTACACAAAGTAATAGGCTATTTAGGCCCAAAATTTGGGCTCAAATAAATTACCAAATCATACACACTATTTAAACCCAAAAGTTGGGCCTAAATAGAAGCAGCCATTAAAGTATAAAATGACTTTCCGAACAAGGCGATGTGGTATTACCTTCGAAATTCTTTGGAGCGACATCTTCACGTGTCTCCAAGCTGGACACCAAACTATTGCTTTCAACTTCAATCGGAATTTCGAGTAAATCGCTTCTCAATGAGGCGGAGGTCGATTCTGATATTTCACTTGGGTTACGTCCTAGTTCCGGTACACACAGGGGAACACTTGATGACCTCGGATCAGCAAACTTCCGCTTTCGCAAGCGCAGTTTCATAGTTTCATTTAGTCTATTATAAGTTTCCCTCGCATCTGTCTGGGTGATTCTGGATTGGTTATCACCGAGATCGTTTTCTAGGGATCCTTCTAGTGAATCGATTTCGACATTTGCGTCAAGATGATTTTCGACTTCAACATTAAATTCTGGACCACCAAATTTCCGAGATCGAGTTGCAATATCCTCAGTTTCTCCCTCAGTCGAGACACTTTGTGATTTACGATAAGAATCAAGGTTAATGTTGTTCTCGAGAGGTTCAGGTGGCGAATGGCTTTTTGACGGCGTTGTGTCAGGAGATATTGCGAATTGGTTTTCGACCTCGAGGCTAGAGGGTAAAGGCGCGCGTAGGAGCAAATTGTTACTCGTAATTTGCGTTATAAGCCCCTCATTTTCAGCCTTTTTCGAGGTAATTTTAGTTTCGGTGTTTGTATCGTGAACCACCGCAACATATTGACACTCAGAAACAGTTGATTCTTGAATAAGATCCTCTTTACACAGAATGCCTCGGACAATTGGAAGGGTTAACTCCTGGTCATTACTTCCTGAATCATTTTCAACAGGTTCAGTTTTCACGTAGTCATCGTTGGCTAATTGATTTACTCCACATTGCTCCTATTTTTTTTTTTAATAATTAACAATAGTTCTTAAACTGATTAATTTTCTATTGACCATGAAAATGAAGAATGTTCCATTATTTCCATACCATCAGGTCTTTGATCCTCCTTTCCAGATCTTTAATGAGCCTATTTAGTCTTTCAATTTCGTCAACTTGCTTATTTATCGTTAATGAAGTTCTGATTCTCTCTTTTCCCATTTTTGAAATCAAAACATTACACTAAACAAAATAAGATTCCATTACAAAAATTAATTTTTAAGGATTGTTCTACAGTTTCCCGTGTTAAGAGAGGATGAGGAGAAACTCTTATTACTCTTTCAATAAAAACTTATCCCCAGAAATTTTACCCACTAAAATCAAATTCCCTGACTTTGCTGAAATTTTAAAATTCCCTGACTTTTCCAGGTTTTCCCTGACCCGTGGCAACCCTGTAATATTCTTGGGACTTTCTTGGCCTGAACGTAAGCAGGGAAGAAGGGGGATCAGCAAAAAATCCCCTTAGCTTTGAGCCAATCATGATAGGGACTTCACCAAGGACCTTAATTATTCATCCACCCCATAGTGTTTGGTTCTACTTTAAGGCACACCAGATTCGGTGGACCACTCATCCATTTAAAATGGGCCATGGTCCCAAAAAGTTCTCATATTTTTGCGCTTCATTTCACACTACTAAATAAAACCCCATGCTTTGAAAAATACCTTGGCTTCCAGTTTCCGGATTCGATCATCCTTCGCTTTTACTTCTTTGATCAGATCATCTTTGCTTAAGTGATCATAGTTAATATTTTCCTCATCTTTAATTTCCTAAAATAAAGTTTCCGTAATTTTGTATTTTCCCAAAACTGAGAACATTCCAATAATTTCGCAAATACCTCTTTAATCGCCACCCTTTGAAGATTGACCAAACTCATTTCGGAATTTTGGAAAGACAGTTTGTGAAATTGTAAATCTTCCCTAAAATAAAATCATTTAAAAAAAAAGAACAATTAAAAAGAAAGGTTTCAAGAAAGATCTATTTCTTTTCAAAGTATAATAGTTTCGATATGGTTGGATCCATTACATGCCCTATTGACATCCAAGTCGCATTATATTCTTCCCTTACCAGCTTAAACGTTCGACCATAACGCGACAATCTTTCATAAAATCCATCATACTTCTAGCACAGTTTCCCTGTTAAGATAACATATGTAACATTTCAAAAATAATAAAAATATGGCCATAAACACAGATTTAGCGTTAACAGTTACTTACAATGTTCCGTTTTTCGTGTCTAGGGGAGAAAGATTTTCCACTTTCATTAAGAGCTGAGCTTTTCTTGTACATAGACACTTTGTCACTTACTTTAGTAGGAGCGCAAGGCTGCGCAACCTCGCAACAGAGAGAACGTGTAGCAGACAGGTTTAACTTTTTCCTAACGGCCGTAGAAAGAAGTCTGGAAAATAAGGATATTTTTTAAAACTAGTCCTTGGGACCAGTGATCCCTCTAGGGTCCGAAATTCTACGGACTGGTCCCAACGTTTGTTCTCGAACAGATTTGCAATTAGTTTTGGACCAGAGGAAGTGTGCTATTTCCCAGACTGGGAATAAAAATAATATGAGCACGGCCAGAAATAAGCACAGGACACTGGACACAAATAAAATTTTAAGTTGAGTTTCCCGCCAAGTGGCCAAGGCTAGTAGTATGGGAAACAGCACACTAACTCCTGTCCAAAACCAGTTTATTAATTGTTTGGACCAGTTTTTAAATTCAAGAAGTGGGGTTTATTGGTTCTAAGGAACAGTTTATTATTTTGGACGCTAGGGGGATGTCAATCCCAAGGGCTAGTTAAGGAATAACATACTTTAGGGTGGGAAATAAGGATATTTTTTAAACTGGACACTTGGCCAGCGACCCCCTGGCCTGGAATAAGTAAACTGGTCCATGACCATTGACCAGGGCGCGTCGTCTGCTAAACTAAAGAAGAGGGTCATTAAATAGTTGAGATTACGTCTGGACTCTGGTTACCCTTGAATTTTCTTAGTGGTCCCGTGGACCACTGACCCCTTTCCGATTTAATTTTTTAACTGGTCCAGACAATTTTTAAACTGGTCATTTGCCCTGTGCCACCGCCTAATTTCCCACACTGACATACTTATTTACCAGACTGGAAGATGTGGTGTGCTGGTTGCCACCGTGGCTAGTGGCACTCTTCCTCTGGGCCAAAACCAGTTAAGTAATTGCAAAATGTTTAGGAAAACTAATGGGGAGTCTCGGGCACCATCTTATTATTTCTCAAACTAGGGGGTCACTGCTCCAAGGACTAGTTTAAAAAAATTTTCCCAGACTGGTTTCTTTTTTTAAAAAAAAATTTATGACGTCTGCATGGTATTCTGCATAATTTTATTCTTGCTTAATTTACTGGGGGATACAATTTTACCTTACAGTTAGAAATGCCGAAATTTTCCCGAATTACCCCAAATTCTAAAATAGTAGTTATCCTCCTATGCGTCGTCTGCTAAAACATTCTAAATGACTTTTGACTTCGGCTTTTCGATTTGTGGGGTAAAATTTGAAGATGCGAATGTTCCGAGTGTGGGTTAAGGTTCTTGTTGCTATAACCTGGTGGAACCTAAAAGAGGCACTATGGTAAAAGTTTAAGGCTCGCTTTGGACCTCTGTTGTTTGCGCTATAGTTTTTCACTCACATACTTATTTTTAAGGAAATTCACAGTTGGGGGTGGGGCAGATTCGAGGTTTTTCCATGCAAAATTTTTTTTTTAAATTAACTTCGATAAGCTCTGTATTGTAATTATTTTTGATTAGAGCGAGTCTCTTGTAATTTTTGGGAGATATTTAATTTGGCAATATGGATTGATTAAATCGCGAAATACCTACTTTCACAGAGCTGGTCTTTAATAATATTAGTTGGCTTTGAAAACGATTATAGATATTGTTTGCGGTTCAAGTCATGCAGTATTTCCACTATTTTCCAGACGTGATACTGGAATATGATGAAGCGGAAGAACCACAAGCAGGGCTGGAATTAAGGAAAGCGTCTAGTAAGGCCTCCCCTTTGACTAGGATATTAATAATGTTGCATAGTCAAGCTATCAGAACTTCGGAAAAATTATTGGTCAAAATGAACTCTTTGTTTTTAAAAAATTTATCGGACATTTTAAATTTTTATTGGACAATGTCCAGTGTCCTGTGACTATTTCTGGCCGTGCTCATATTTTGTCTACCATTCTGGGAAATAGCACACTTCCTTTCGTCCAAAACCAGTTTTTTAATTGGTGGGATTAAGTTTTTAAATTCAAGAAGTGGGGGTTACTGGTCCTCGGGACAAGTTTATTAATTACAAATCTATAGGAGAACAAAGGCTTGGAACAGTCAGGAGACCACTTTATTATTTCGGACCCTAGGGGGATCACTGTCCCAACTTCCAAGGACTAGTTTAAATACAAATATTCTTATTTCCCAGGGTTCTTTCTACGGCCGTTGGGAAAAAGTTAAACCTGTCTGCTGTCTGTTGCGAAGTTGCGCTCTTATTGAAGTGAGTTTCCATCAGCGTGGGAAATAAGGCGGTGGCACAGGGCAAATGACCAGTTTAAAAATTGCCTGGACCAGTTTAAAAATTAAATCGGAGGGGGGTCAGTGGTCCACAGGACCACTAAGAAAATTCAAGGGTTTCCATAGTGTTATGTTTTGTGATTAACGACGACTTATTGCACAGTATAGTAACTTTATTTATTCATGACTAGATTCAAGAGTGACGACATCGTAGCTCGTTAGCCCTTATATAAGCTTCCTCCCAGAACGGAGTATCCTATCGTTTTTTAGCAAAGAGTACAAAGTTTAGTTCACTTAGTTTAGTTCAGTTCAGTTCACTTTATAACATCTTTCCTTTTCCGTATTCTTGATAGTCTTAAACAAGTTATAACTATACATTGTTAAAAGATTCCGTTACATTTTTTTTTCTTGTAAATAATAATTTTGTAATGAGCTTATCAGGATTTTATGGTCGCAGTGTATTTAAAATTATACCTTCATGATTATTTTACTTTTAGATGATTAATGTTTAAAATTTTATAAAAATTATAAATTACGCGATCCTTTACTATTATCTAAGCGCTGCTTATTGTCTATTGTCGTCGAATGGTTGACCCCTCAGATCATGAGAAACGTTTTGGTGGAATGATTGGCCGTCCGCTTCTTGTTGTTCGTCTTGCGTGAGTGTCAAGTTTTCTTGGAGAATTTCTCGGGTCTGGTGTTGTGCGTCTGATTAGGACTTGTCTGGGTGTCAAGTTTGTGGTGATGTTCTCAGTATCCTGGAGCTCCGGTGAGTGTCTGTCCTCCCTACTTCGGAAGTCGTCGTGTAGTCTGTCGTCATGAAGTTCCTCTGGTTGTTGATTTTTAGCTTGCTGGGGGTTGGAGTTCGGCGTTTCTTGTGTGGTTGGCGCTGGCAGTAGTGGGGAGTTGCGATATTTGCCCATTGGATTTCCGTTGGTTGTCGTCGGAACTAGACGAATGCCCTCTTCCATATTCATGTGAGCTGGCTGATTACCTTGGACTCTCTGTGGTTGTGTCGCTACTGGTTTGCTAAAATCTATTCGTAAATGGGTTCTTGTGCGGCGTAGAGTTTGACCTTCGGGCGTTCGAATTACATAGGAACGTGGCTCTGGACCTTGTGCTATTATAGTGGCCTGAAGCCATTTTCGCTGTCCTACCCAATAGTAGACGGCCTGATTTGTGTGTAGGGCTGGTAGTGGTGACGTACGTCTTGTGTTGAAATTTGTTGCCATCTTCTGTTGTTGCTTGATAATCTTGCGTCTCGCTTCCTGAAGAGGGTAGTGTGGCTTCAAGGCATTGTTGGTCGTAGTCAAGGGTGTTCTGAGTCTTCGACCCATGATGAGTTCTGCTGGTGATGGGCGATTATGTTTCGGGGTGGTTCGGTATTCCAATAATACTGCGGAGAGATCCTTTCCACTTAGTTTGGCCTTCATGATGGAGTTCTTGATCGTCTGGATTGTTCTCTCCGTTAATCCGTTCGATTGTGGATAGTATGGTGAGGAAGTGACATGACTGACTCCCCATTCTGCCATAAATAGTTTAAACTGGTGCGAGTTGAATGGTGGGCCATTGTCGGAAAGTAGTTTCTGCGGAGGTCCATATCTGCTGAAGTTTGGTCGCAGGAAATTTATTACGGCTTGCGAGTTGGTTGACGATAGTTGTTGTACCTCGACGAAATGTGATAAGTAATCTACCAAGATGATGTAATGTTGATTTCCCACTTGAAAAAGGTCAGTGCCCACCATTTCCCATGGTAGAGATGGGGTCGGGTGAGGCGTCATCATCATTGGGGGGTTTGCTTTATGACGGCTGGCGCATATGGTGCAGGCATGTATGAATGTAGTTAAATCCTGTATTAAGTTCGGCCAAAAGATGTTAAGTTTCGCCTTAGCAATGCAGGAATTGATACCCTGGTGTGTGGCATGGACTTTACAGAGGAGTTCCTGCTGCATGGTTTTAGGGATGACGAGTCTAGACCCACGAAACATTAGTCCTTGTGTTGTGTGAAGTTCGTCTTGATAGGGCCAATATGGTTTACATTCTTGTGGTAAAGCCTTTTGTTGCTTTGGCCAGCCTTCCTTTATATACGTCATAATTTGCTGTATGATGGGGTCGTTCTGTGTCGCTAGTTGGTACCGCCTTTGGACATCATCTGGTAGTGTTACAATTTCGTGCACGGCCGCGTAGGGTCCTTCCAGATTGGCAGTGTCAATCAAGGTATTGTCTTGCGGAGCTCTAGATAACATATCTGCGATTAGTAGTTGTTTGCCGGGTACATACGTTAGATCGAATTGGTATCGGAAGAGGCGCATTGTCAGTCTCTGTAGCCGGGGAGTGATTTGATGTAGTGGTTTTTGAAGGAGACCAATCAGGGGATTATGGTCTGTTTGTACCGTCGTTTTTGTCCCTGCCATGTAATAATTGAAGTGTTCGCACGCGAATACAATGGCTAATAATTCCTTTTCGATTTGGGCGTAACGTTTTTGTGTGGGAGTGAATGTCGTTGACGCATATTCAATTGGATGGTCGTCCTGTAGTAACACGGCTCCCACCCCGTGTTGGCTAGCGTCGACGGATAGAGTGATTGGCTTAGCTGGGTTGAAGAACGCCAATACAGGGGCTGACGTAGCAGATTTCTTCAGGTTGTCGTAGTGTCGCTGGTATGAAGGTTCCCATTTAAAAATGGTGTCCTTTTTGAGTAGCGTCCTTAGTGGAGCGGTGTCTTCCGTGGCATGAGGGATGAACTTCATAATGTAGTTGATCATGCCCAAGAAACTTTGCAGGGCGGCCTTGTTTTCGGGCGGTGGTAAGGAAGCGATAGCTTTTGTCTTTTCTGGATCGATTTCCACCCCTTCTGGTGTTATAACATGGCCAATATAGGATATCCTGGATACTGCCAACTGGATCTTCTTGCGACTAAAGCAGAGTCCTGTTTGCAATGCTCGTTCCAGAATTCTGATTAAGCTTTCATTGTGGGAGGTCATGTCTTTAGTCGCTATTAGGAAGTCATCTGTGGATATGTATACTTCCGGAAATTGTGATACCGGGTATATTCGTCTCAGTGCTGCCTGGCACACCTCCGACCCCGTAGAGATGCCCATTGGTAATCGGCGAAAACGGTATTGTCCTTCCGGAGTGGCAAATGTACAAAGCTTTGAGCTCTGTTCATCTAGTGCAATTTGCCAAAAAGCGCTCTGGACTTCCAGTACGGTGAAAACCGTGGAGCCGCTTAGTGATGCAAAGATCTCTTGTGAGGTTGGTACTGGAAATGGTGTCCGTTTGATGGATTTGTTGAGTTTACGTGGGTCTAAACAGATCCTCACTTCGTTCCTGGCTTTAGGGACTACTACCATGGGGTGTACCCAATCCGTGGCTTCTAAAACTGGAACTATGACCCCACTTTGTAGAAGCCTTTCAAGTTCAGCGCGTACTGGCTTTTGAAGTGCGATGGGAATTTTATGCGCTGCTGAGATGTATGGGATTGCATTGGGTTTCAGGTCGATAGTATATGTCCCTGGTATCTTGCCTATGTCGCCAAATATGGTGTGATATTGTTGAATAATTTGTTCCGCCGTAAGAGAAATGATTTTAGACGGAGTTGGTAAAGTAGGCTTGGTGTTTATACTATTGATTGAGCGTGGCGGTGGTCCCAGAGGATGTCTGTGGTGCTCAATAAGGCCCAATTGAAAGGATGCAGCGGCTCCCAAGATTGGGGTACGGTCTTCAGCTGACACGTAGAAAGAGCAATTCGTGGATGTCGCGTGTGAGGTGCATTGTAGGTCGGCTGTGCCGATTATGGGTACTATATGTCCTGAGTATGCAGTAACAGTGTGCTTCGGTGGACGTAACGGAGCTTGAAACTGTAGAGTGTCATACATTTGCTTGGATATGATGTTAACTTGAGAGCCCGTATCTAACTTGAATGTTACGGGGTGGTCCTCTAGATATATCTGATCATATATTTCATCCTCTTTACGTTTATAGTCTTCAGGTATGGTTGCAGTGAGGAGCTGAGGTAGGACCAGTTGATTAGTGCTGAGTGTGAGACAATAGCTGAGATATTCTTGCTGGTCGTTATGATCGCTGCCGTTGTCGGTGGCTTGCTGTTCCCATTGGTCTGGAAAATGCCTTTCTTCCCGAGGGGTAGACTGAGGGTATTCGTATTCTTCATAATAGCTGTGTTGCGGTGTATCATTCTCCGGATTTGTTTCTTGTAAAGCGTGTATTTGTCGGCACTTGATTCGCCAATGACCTCGGGAATGACAGCCCAGACATTCCGAATAGCGTGCAGGACATGGTCGTCCTGTGTGGTGGGTGCCACAGTTGGGACAACTAGAGAGAGTTGCTTGTTGTCTCTGTCTTGGTGGATAATTTGGTCGTTGTGCCGTTCGGCGTGCATTGTGCTTGTATGGGATGGATTGTGAATGGCTTTCTTGTCGTCCTGGATGTTTTTGAAATTTCCTACGTTTGAGGGCATCAACCTGTACAGGCATTGCGTTGTTTGAAGGAACTTTGGAGGAGGCTCCCATAATATCTGCTTGGGCGCTTGCTGTTTCTTCCGCTTGACAGAGCGTGACGGCCTCATTTAACGTTAGATTTGGCCGGGCGAGGAGGTCCTTCCGTAGTTTTTCGTTCCGAATTCCCACTACCAGGAGGGTTGTTATGAGAGTATCCGTTAAAGGAGCTAAATCGCATTCGTGGGCCTTGGCCTTTAAATCCGTGAAGAATTCGTCAAATGTCTGATGTTCTTGTTGTACGGACGTCATAAATAAATAGCGCGAGTAAAGCAGGTTCTTGTATGGTTTATAATAGGCGTCAAAAGCGTTTAGAATTACTTGCACCGTCCTAGCGTCGTCGATTTCCACTATGGGTAGAGTCTTGAGAATTCGGCGGCCCGCCGGGCCTAAGATGTGCAGAAACGTGGCCCTTTGTATCGCGACTGTTTCTAGGCCTAATTTGGCAGCTGTAGCATAGATCACATACCCCTCCTTGTATTCACACCATGCCGTAGCGGGATCATTACCGGGCACGAAAGGTGGGGGACTCTTGAATGATGACATGATAACTGGAGATGCGAAGAAATATCCGACTTGCCGCGATAAACGTTATAAATAACCGGAGACGCGACAGCCCTATTTTCCGTAGAGCGTTGTTAGGTTTAACCCTTGGCGAACGCGGTCGCGAAATATAAACTGATAAACGCGAGGCGGGTGGTGTTTCGTTAATGAGATCCCACCTCTATCACCATGTTATGTTTTGTGATTAACGACGACTTATTGCACAGTATAGTAACTTTATTTATTCATGACTAGATTCAAGAGTGACGACATCGTAGCTCGTTAGCCCTTATATAAGCTTCCTCCCAGAACTTCCTCCCCATTCTCGCCTCCTCACCAAGCTAAATAATTATGGTCTTTCACAATCAGTGCTTGGCTGGGTTGCCAGTTATCTGACGCAACGAACCCAGGCTGTCAGGGTTGGTCACGCATTAAGCGACTTTCTCCCAGTTTTAAGTGGGGTGCCTCAAGGAAGTGTTCTAGGTCCCTTGTTGTTTATTTTATATATCAATGACCTACCCCAGTTCTTATCTTCCCATCCACGCTTATACGCGGATGATTTAAAAATTTTCCGTGTAATCACCTCTTATGATGATGTAGCTATCCTACAGCGAGACCTTAAAACCCTTGAATCCTGGGCCAGTGTTAATGGTTTGATGTTTAATAGCGAAAAATCTCTTGTCCTGACTTTACAACGCCGTCCGATCGACACTCGGACTCCATCTCCATATCACCTTAATGGTCTTAACATTCGACGGGTTAATGAATGTCGGGATTTAGGCCTGATCGTGACTCATAACTTATCCTCTAAGGCACATGTTAAGCGGTCTTGCAAGCGCGCCAATGGTCTCATCTCCGTGATTAAGGCGAACTTCCCGGGCATCTCTCACTCCTTATTAACGCGCCTGTTCCAATGTTATGTCCGTCCTGTCTTGGAATTTGGAACTCAGCTTTGGAGTCCACACACACTTGGGGATATTGACATGATTGAGAATGTTCTAGGCCGTGCAAGTCGAATCCCTCCCTCACTACGAAACAAACCCCGCGATACCCGGTTATCCACCCTAGGCTGGAAGCCTCTCTCCCTTCGTCGTACCTATCTGGACCTTATTAGCGTTTTCAAAATCTTAAGTCAGCCCAATCAATCCTACTTTACCTGGCACGATAATTGCAAGGGCACAAGGGGCCACAGTCGTCGACTTTTTTCCCACCCATCTCGTACCAATATACTGCGAGATTCCTTTTTTCGCAGGACCATTAAATTGTGGAATGCTCTACCCGAGGACGTGGTCTCAGTCACGTCAGTCCCAGAATTTAAACATAAACTAAAACTGTACCTTAACCTGTAAATTTGCATTTCTATTTTGTATTTTTGTATATTTCTGTATATTTTCTTTTTTTTTTTTTTTTTCCCCTATGGAGCTGTATGACCTTCTGATAGGGTTCTAGCTCGTCAAATAAACGGAGCAAAAAAAAAAAAGAAAACGGAGTATCCTATCGTTTTTTAGCAAAGAGTACAAAGTTTAGTTCACTTAGTTTAGTTCAGTTCAGTTCACTTTATAACACATAGTCCAGACATTAGCTAATATATTTTAATTATCCACTTCTTCAATTTAGCAGACAACGCGCCGTGGTCAGTGGTCATGGACCAGTTTATTTATTCCAGGCCAGAGGGGTCGCTGGCCCAATGTCCAGTTTAAAAAAAATCCTTATTTCCCACCCTGGTTTCCATGTATAAGAAAAGCTCTTAATGAAAGCAGGGATTCTAGAACTGTTAACGCTAAATCTGTGTTTATGGCCATATATTTATTATTATTGAAATGTTACATATGTTATCTTAAGAGGGAAACTGTGCTAGAAGGATGATGGATTTTCTGAAAGATTGTCGCGTTATGGTCGAACGTTTAAGCTGGTAAGTGAAGAATATAATGCGACTTGGATGTCAATAGGGCATGTAATGGATCCAACCATATCGAAACTATTATACTTTGAAAAGAAATGGATCTTTCTTAAAATCTTTCTTGTTAATTGTTAGTTTTTTTAAAAATTATTTTATTTTAGGGAAGATTTACAATATCACAAACTCTCTTTCCAAAATTCCGAAATGAGTTTGGTCAATCTTCAAAGGGTGGCGATTAAAGAGGTATTTGCGAAATTATTGCAATGTTCCCAGTTTTGGGAAAATACAAAATTACGGATACCTTATTTTTAGGAAATGAAAGATGAGGAAAATTTTAACTATGATCACTTAAGCAAAGATGATCTGATCAAAGAAGTAAAAGCCAAGGATGATCGAATCAGGGAACTGGAAGCCAAGGTATTTTTCAAAGCATGGGGTTTTCTTTTGTAGTGTGAAATGAAGCGCAAAAATATGAGAACTTTTTGGGACCATGGCCCATTTTAAATGGATGAGTGGTCCACCGAATCTGGTGTGCCTTAAAGTAGAACCAAACACTATGGGGTGGGTGAATAATTAAGGTCCTTGGTGAAGTCCCTATCATGATTGGCTCAAAGCTAAGGGGATTTTTTGCTGATCCCCCTTCTTCCCTGCTTTAAAATACGTTCAGGCCAAGAAAGTCCCAAGAATATTACAGGGTTGCCACGGGTCAGGGAAAACCTGGAAAAGTCAGGGAATTTTAAAATTTCAGCAAAGTCAGGGAATTTGATTTTAGTGGGTAAAATTTCTGGGGATAAGTTTTTATTGAAAGAGTAATAAGAGTTTCTCCTCATCCTCTCTTAACACGGGAAACTGTAGAACAATCCTTAAAAATTAATTTTTGTAATGGAATCTTATTTTGTTTAGTGTAATGTTTTGATTTCAAAAATGGGAAAAGAGAGAATCAGAACTTCATTAACGATAAATAAGCAAGTTGACGAAATTGAAAGGCTCAATAGGCTCATTAAAGATCTGGAAAGGAGGATCAAAGACCTGATGGTATGGAAATAATGGAACATTCTTCATTTTCATGGTCAATAGAAATTAATTAGTTTAAGAACTATTGTTAATTATTAAAAAAAAAATAGGAGCAATGTGGAGTAAATCAATTAGCCAACGATGACTACGTGAAAACTGAACCTGTTGAAAATGATTCAGGAAGTAATGACCAGGAGTTAACCCTTCCAATTGTCCGAGGCATTCTGTGTAAAGAGGATCTTATTCAAGAATCAACTGTTTCTGAGTGTCAATATGTTGCGGTGGTTCACGATACAAACACCGAAACTAAAATTACCTCGAAAAAGGCTGAAAATGAGGGGCTTATAACGCAAATTACGAGTAACAATTTGCTCCTACGCGCGCCTTTACCCTCTAGCCTCGAGGTCGAAAACCAATTCGCAATATCTCCTGACACAACGCCGTCAAAAAGCCATTCGCCACCTGAACCTCTCGAGAACAACATTAACCTTGATTCTTATCGTAAATCACAAAGTGTCTCGACTGAGGGAGAAACTGAGGATATTGCAACTCGATCTCGGAAATTTGGTGTTCCAGAATTTAATGTTGAAGTCGAAAATCATCTTGACGCAAATGTCGAAATCGATTCACTAGAAGGATCCCTAGAAAACGATCTCGGTGATAACCAATCCAGAATCACCCAGACAGATGCGAGGGAAACTTATAATAGACTAAATGAAACTATGAAACTGCGCTTGCGAAAGCGGAAGTTTGCTGATCCGAGGTCATCAAGTGTTCCCCTGTGTGTACCGGAACTAGGACGTAACCCAAGTGAAATATCAGAATCGACCTCCGCCTCATTGAGAAGCGATTTACTCGAAATTCCGATTGAAGTTGAAAGCAATAGTTTGGTGTCCAGCTTGGAGACACGTGAAGATGTCGCTCCAAAGAATTTCGAAGGTAATACCACATCGCCTTGTTCGGAAAGTCATTTTATACTTTAATGGCTGCTTCTATTTAGGCCCAACTTTTGGGTTTAAATAGTGTGTATGATTTGGTAATTTATTTGAGCCCAAATTTTGGGCCTAAATAGCCTATTACTTTGTGTACCATTTTATTTTAGCCCAAAATTTGGGACAAAATAGCCCAAGTCTGTTTATGCCCAATTTTTGGGCCTATATAATTAGTACACCTGAGGTATTGGACAACATAAGCCCAAAAACTAGAAACACTATACTAATAGATTTGGTCCTGAATAGCTGTCTGCATAATAGAGACTATTTAAGCCCAAATTTTGGGCTTAAATAGACAGGGACTATTTAGGCCCAAAATTAGGACCTTTATAGGCACTTCGTACTTTAGTAGCCTTAGTACCTAGAATGAGGTGTACTAGGATGGGGGATATATGCTTATCAATTAATTCCGCTTTTTCGGTGTGAAGTCTAATAGCGTGTTCCATTTACCTGCTATGAGACTGCGCTCTCGATTTGCTCCAGATGAGCTTCTTTTCCTGAGCTGCGTTAACGTTTGTCTTTTCCCCTCCTAATCGTCTATACAAGTTTAGCGAGCTATATCTGTTCTGTACAGATAAGCACCAATGAGATCTCCGAACCAGCGCTCGGTAATTGGAAAACGGAAATCCGAGCTCGAGATTATCTAGCGGCATTGAGCGGTAAATGAAATACGCTACTGCCATTGATGGTATGTAGGTGAAAAACTGAAACCCATTTCATTCCTGGTGTAAATAGGCAGATCCCTATACCTGAGTGAGGGATTTACGTAAAATTGGCAAAAATCTCGGGGGTTTGATACGTGTCGTAAAAAGTTTCAATCAAACCATGCGGCGCTCAATGCAATGCTACGATGAAGTGGGCTCTGATATGCAACTCAAAATAGTCAGGCATAATCTTGAAAAGTGTATGGGATTTTTATCTGAAAACTTTTAACTCAATTTCCGCCTTTCTTCTTCTTTAATTCAGAACATGGTTATCAACGTACTTAAATTTACCGAGTTTTTTGTTCTTGTGTTCGGTGTAGCTTATTTCAACCAATTATCCAGGCTAAATTAATTTAAGATTAAACTTAGTATGGATGAAATCTATAACGTCACATTAATACGCGGACCAGAAAAACCCTTCAAATGTGATTAGTGTTTCTTTGGGAAATATAACATTAATTAGAACTCGGGGGTGGCTATTGACAAGCGGAGAAAGGAAGTGAAAACTGAAACTAGACGTCACAAGAGAGAGGGCCGGGGTTTCATAACGAAATAAATTGGTATAACTTGTGTTCTCGCAGCATCCGCTAGTATTTGATTATCCGAACATCAGTCGAACATGAAAATACGACCTTTCTAGTTCCGCGGGCCTGTATTTCAGTTGATGTTCATCTTCTTTTTGTTGATACGGTCGTTTATTCATCGGCTGACCCCCTGATCAGTACCGTTTCTTTTCTTTAAAACTTAGTTTTCGTAGGCCTTATCCTTTTTTATGAAGTGCGCTTGAATGTTACAGTGTTTTTGATTCTAAAAAGTAAATGGTATATGTTTCGTTTTTATATTTCATTAATAATTTTCTGTAGGGAAATTCAAGAAGAAACGTTCAACTCGGTTCAAATATTCAACTGATTATAAAAAGGGTCTACAGCGTCGCGTTAGAATGGGTAACGAAGAAAAACACTTCAAATGTGATCAGTGTGACTTTGTCAGCAGGCATAAGTTCAATTTAACCACGCATAAACGCATTCACAGTGGTGAAAAACCCTTCAAATGTGATCAATGTGACTATGCCAGCATAAGAAAGGATAATTTGATCACTCATCAACGCATTCATAGCGGTGAAAAACCCTTTAAATGTGATGAGTGTGACTATGCAAGTACGCGGAAGAATGATTTGATTACACATCAACGCATTCACAGTGGTGAAAAACCCTTCAAATGTGATCAATGTGACTATGCCAGCATAAGGAAGTGTGATTTGATCACGCATCAACGTTGTCATAGCGGCGAAAAACCCTTCAAATGTGATCAATGTGACTATGAATGCAAGGACAAGAGTAATTTGAACACTCATCAACGCATTCACAGTGGCGAAAAACCCTTCAAATGTGATCAGTGTGATTTTGCAAGCAGGCGGAAGAATGATTTGATCACACATCAACGCATTCACAGCGGTGAAAAACCCTTCCAATGTGATCAATGTGACTATGCAAGTACGTGGAAGAATATATTGATCAGACATCAACGCATTCACAGTGGTGAAAAACCCTTCAAATGTGATCAATGTGACTATGCCAGCACAATGAAGAATAGTTTGATCAAACATAAACGCATTCACAGTGGTGAAAAACCCTTCAAATGTGATCAATGTGACTATGCAAGTACGTGGAAGAAAGTTTTGATCAGACATCAACGCATTCACAGTGGTGAAAAACCCTTCAAATGTGATCGGTGTAACTATGGATGCACTCAAAAGGCTTATTTGATCACGCATCAACGCATTCACAGTGGTAAAAAAACCCTTCAAATGTGATTAGTGTGTGGATGCAGTCAGAAATGTCATGTGATATTACATAAACGTAAAAGTCACATGAATGGATGGATTTACATTTTTAATATGCAGGACAAAAACAATCTTTCATCCTCTTCTGTAATGAATACCCCGAAACTGTGTAACAAACCATTAATTTTTTCTGTTCGGGAGGGCGTTAATGGAAGCGGAGCACATTTTCATAGACAAGACACTTGGGGCACTATATCAAATTGTTACAATCCCATTTTCAGAATAAATTTTTTATTAAATATAACAAAATTCACATAGAGGATACAAAAATTAGAAAAAACCCAACCATAATAAATTTTGAATACCTTTTTCGAATTGTTCCAAACTCATTTCCAAACGTTTGAGCTTTTTTTCTTTCGAACGAGTTCCATTTCTGCCACCAAACTCCTCGGAACTTTCATTTCCACTTGAATTGTCTGAAGTTTCTTCTTCTTGATAAAGGTCCCGGAAAGTTATTTGCGACTTTAACTACTTTAACTTCATTATCGGCTCTAGTACTGAATGTTTTCAAAAGGAAAAACAAAGACAGGAAATTTGTCGCTAACTTTAACTTTACCGTTGCATTCTTGCTTATTGTTTTTTCAGCACTTTGTAGTAGGCGTATCACGCATAGAGGTTTAATAGCAGAATATTGCTGTTTGTTCATATTGCCACGTATGTTATCATACGTTTATTATTTTAAGTGGCATTCTGTATTGTCTTAGGATCGTCTCAGTGATTAATTTTTAATCTAAATATATTTTCGAAAGTTCTTGGTTTTTGCATGCTTGTTCTTTCCGAACATCGGTAATACCAGAAGCGGTAATCCGCTTCTGGTCTAATATATATTCATAATATTTCATATTTTTGTGGGTTGGGGGACTGTTCTCTGGTTGCAAGGGATGTCTTTGCTGGTTCTTTTTAGACTTACAAAGTCCATGTTTAAAGCTTGAAGACTTACGGGCTTAAACTTACTGTTTCATTTTTCAAAATTGAACTAGAACGCAGTGGCGGATTGAAGGGAAAATGAAGTAGTTCATCAATTTCATTTGATTTAGATTTTCTTTTAAATCATCGTTCAGTAAGACCCTTTACAAAAACGGGGGTGGGGATAATAAAGCATGCTTGATATAGGGTTTCAATGAAACATCCGGTATAAGAATCCAAATACGTCCACGTCAAAGTTGCCAGTCCACCAAAGCTCTAACGTCTATGAAAACAAGTTGGGAAAGCCAAAATATTACCTCTCCGAGTGGAGATGACTATCACTACCCCTTAAACAACCTTAATATATGCATCTATCGCTTTTTTTAATTCTTTGCAAGTGCAGGAATTGAATTTTAAAATAGTCTATTGTTCAAGCCTTTTCAATATCTCTCAATTGCTGTGGAAACTCTACTCTCTCGCTATACCTCAACCGCATTCTTAGTCTACCAGTATGATTTGTAACATTTGTCCATATCAAAGCTGAATCATACCTCGCCACACAAAAAGCAAATGTGCCCAAATCATGGAAGCCACAACCCAATCACACATAAGCTAGGCTCCCACTTAACCATAATAATTATTAAACAGTTAAATACTCACACAGGTTGGCAAAATCAATCTCCTTCAGTAATACGTAAGGCTTAATTATATTATTTGCCGAACAAAATTAATAGAGCAAATTTAAAACTTAACTGCTTCCTTCGAAATTCTATCAAAGAATTAATCAACTGTTTAAAAAAAGGTTTTTTTCGCTAATAGGGCGCTATCATACCAACAGCAATTCCGTCATATTTAAAAAATATACATTGCCAACACTTTTTTCAAATAAAAAAGATAAAAGTGCGTAAAAAAGGTCTTTCACAAATAGGCCTAGGGGGCGTATAAACTAAACAGCAACAACGCTCTACAGCTACACTAATCTTACAGAAACAAGGAGTACTATAAACCCACTACTGGAAGCGGTATTTTTATTCAAACGTAAAACAATTTCGCTTAAGCTTAACATCTCTAGACATCGGTAAAAATGTCTCTATCACTCCTAGGTAACTGTATGCACAGGATTTTACGACATTATAACTCAAATTCATCTGATTATGTTTTAACAAGGTTAAATCTAACTGGGAGTAAGATGAAAGGAGTAGAAGCTTATCTGTTTAAGGAAATATGAAATTTTATCTTAACAGTTCGTTAAATCATAAGTTTATAACGAAAAAGCGCGGAAGGGGAAAACGAGCAGACAACAGCGATTTTTGGGGGTAGAAGCCGAAGGTTAAGAGCGCCATCTGTCGTCCGTGCCAAAGTTGAACTTCCACTCGAAACGCAATGAGAAAGTGGATAAAATAATGCCATCAGCTATTTAACTGCGTCGATATATTTAACGACTTGACCCATGACATGCCCATAACACTGGCTTCTATGAATCCTATTTATTCTTGGATGCTAGGAAACTTGGTAGACGTAACAGTCTGTACCAAGTACCCAAGCATCCTTCAATAAACGCCTGGCAACATTGTGGTACGCATGGTACAACTAAAAAATAGGATGTGTATCTATCTTTCCAGTCACTCCAAGTCGTTAAGCCCTCATTACAGAGGATTTGAAACACTATCGTAATTCCAAGTGTCTCGAATCTCTACGTTCCTGTCCATTATGAACAGTGCTGAGAGAATGATACATCAGAAAGAGCCATTCAAATCGAATTGCCGAAAATATTATCCATATTTTCATTTCATATAACAGAGAAAACAAATTATTATGGTTCTGAGAGGAGCTTCCCATTTTGGTTGTTGTTCTCAAAAATATATCGCAATGCACGGGCCTAGATAGATACAGGAGGCAATGTAGGAAATATAACGCAATGCACGGGCCTAAAAAGATATAAGAGACAATGTACGAAATATAACGCAATGCACGGGCCTTGATAGATATAGGAGGCAATGATTTAACGACTTCGGTACTTGGGTTTATCTTTAATATTTAAATAAATATAATTATTTTTAATTATTTTAATCGCCAGTAAATAACTTTAAAAATAGTTAAATCGTTTAAAATAAAGTTGTTCATAATATCTTTCGAAACTTTGCTAATATTGACGTTTAAAGTGAAGGGTACCCTTCTTGCCCGCTTTCTTCAAATTTTGGGGTATATATACGATCCGTTTCCATTATAATAATAGATAAAAACGCATTCGCGTGAACCTTTGGTGGAAGCCCTGCCATTGGGAGGCTAGACGTTTCTCGTAACCCTAGCTGATCGCCGCGTATATCTTAAAACCAAATAATAGATAAAAACGCATTCGCGTGAACCGATGGTGGAAGCCCTGCCATTGGGAGGCTAGACGTTTCTCGTAACCCTAGCCGCTCGCCGCGTATATCTTGAAACCAAACGATGACGAAGGAAGAGAAGCCAGAATGGACTGACTGGCGTCCATGTGGAATGGACAAAGACCTGAAGATGGTGGTGCAATGAAGCTGGTGTCAATGTGGAATTGACGAAGAACAGAAGATGGTGGTGCATAGAAGCTGGAGTCAAGGTAAAATTGACGAAGAACAGAAGTTGGTGGTGCTTGGAAGCAAGCACATACAGACTAGTGTCCATGTGGAGTGGACGAAAACCAAAGCTGGTGGTGTTGGAACTCAAGTAGAATAGCCAGAGGAGACAAACCCAAATTTCCGTGAACTGTCAATGCAGTCCGGAAATTGGGAACACGTTTGCTCCGATACGCAAACTGCGAACGCGGTCACGTGGGGCGTGACAGACAGACAGACACACACACACACACACGTCCAGTGTGAATCCTCTCCGTGACATACGTCACTCGGAGAGGTAAAAATGCTTCTAAGTGACAATTTAAATAATTGTAAGTATTAAAAGGAAACTGGTGGCTCGGTGGAAGATAAGTGTAATTTCAATTTTAATTTGTTAGTTTAATTATAAGTTGTCAATGTTTTATCAAGCTCTCTAACATCTGCAAACATTATGTGTTTTGGGTTAAATTCAGCTTAATTATACTTGGTCAAGTTAATTTTAAGGAATATTTTGTTTCTCTACTATTGGTTTAGTCACAAGTAGAATAAAATTACACCAAGTTCCTATGTAAGATTTTTTTGGCGTAGCCTCTGGTTCTGAAAGTTCTGACGTTAAGCTTTTTAAAGTTATGGAGAGATAAAATTTCTAAAATATCGGCCACGACCGAGAACGAGCTTTTGAAGCAGCGCTCCACAGCGGTGGAGAGTGAAGTAAAACAGGCGGGGTTAATTTTTTTATCCGAGTAAGTTCAAGCATGGAGGGTTCATCCAAGTGCACGGTGTTTGCGTTTTTTTTTGGCAACGGTGTATCGTGTGGAGTGCAAACGTTTTTAAAAAAACCGACGGAATTATATTTTTCTGACACGAGAGAGTATGCAGCCAGTATGGCGTACAAGATGGCGGCCGCTGCTAAGTCGGAGCAGTCTTTTTTTTGGTGGGGATATTATTTTAAGATATTTTTTTTCATAAATTAAGAAATTATTTCACAGTAATGGTGAATTTTATTCTGAGCCTGCTTGCAAAATCACACTGATCACATTTGAAGGGTTTTTCGCCACTGTGAATGCGTTGATGAGTGTTCAAATTACTCTTGTCCTTGCATTCATAGTCACATTGATCACATTTGAAGGGTTTTTCGCCGCTATGACAACGTTGATGCGTGATCAAATCACACTTCCTTATGCTGGCATAGTCACATTGATCACATTTGAAGGGTTTTTCACCACTGTGAATGCGTTGATGTGTAATCAAATCATTCTTCCGCGTACTTGCATAGTCACACTCATCACATTTAAAGGGTTTTTCACCGCTATGAATGCGTTGATGAGTGATCAAATTATCCTTTCTTATGCTGGCATAGTCACATTGATCACATTTGAAGGGTTTTTCACCACTGTGAATGCGTTTATGCGTGGTTAAATTGAACTTATGCCTGCTGCCATAGTCACATTGATCACATTTGAAGTGCTTTTCTTCGTTACCCATTCTAACGCGACGCTGTAGACCCCTTTTATAATCAGTTGAATATTTGAACCGAGTTGAACGTTTCTTCTTGAATTTCCCTACAGAAAATTATTAATGAAGTATAGAAACGAAACATACACCATTCACTTTTTAGCATCAAAAACACTGTAACATTCAAGCGCACTTCATAAAAAAGGGATAATGCTAAAGGGCCTACGAAAACTAAGTTTTAAAGAAAGGAAATAGTACTGATCAGGGGGTTAGCCGATGAATAAAGGACCTTATCAACAAAAAGAAGATGTACATCAACTTATTGCAGGCCCGCGAAACTAGAAAGGTCGTATTTTCATATTCGACTGATGTTCCAATAATCAAATACTAGCGGATGCTGCGAGAACAAAGGTTATACCAATTTATTTCGTTATGGAACCCCGGCCCTCTGTCTTGTGACGTCTAGTTTCAGTTTTCACTTCGTTTTTCCGCTTGGCAAAAGCCACCCCCGAGTTCTAATTAATGTTATATTTTCCAAAGAAACACTAATCACATTTGAAGGGTTTTCTGGTCCAGGTATTAATGTGACGTTATAGATTTCATCCATGTTATAATAATAAGTCAGCATAAAACTTAAAAACAGTATCTTTATTACTTTGACGTAAGCTCGTTAAATTAACATTAAGAATGACTACATCGCTCGAGTATCTGATCCTGACTGTCGTCTCGCCGATCTACCTAGCCTGACTGTAGCTTTGTTTATCGTGTAAGTTTCTTATTGGCCAGTCTAGATCACGTGAATAAGCTAGCCTCGTCTGGGTCACGTGACAACATTATAACATCTTTCTTTTCATTAATTTTTTTTTTTTTTTTTTTTTTAATTTTATGCCTATGCTAGTGTTGCCCTATCCTATGTTTGGTATCGCCGTGGTGGTATTAATGGTCTACCACTCCTACTGGTTCTGCTAGGCTGGGCGTATGTTCTGGAGTCCTCCCGTTGGTTGCTCTGTGGTCTGGTCTCGTTGACGTCGTTGTCAGGCATCTGGATCCTTTCGTGAGTGTGGGAGGGTTCAGTCTCATCAAGATTGCCCGCTGTCTGAAGAACTGTTCCGGGAGGGTGTTGTTCGTCTATGACCTCTGGTTGTAGTGTTGGGTCCTGTCGTTGATCAGTCTGTCTTCGATAAAATGTCCTTGAGTTGAACGAGGCTGTATGGTTTGCTGGACTTGGACTCTGCTCTGGCGTGTTGTCTGGTCTTGGGAGTATTGGTGGAGTGGGATTGCGAGTACTGATATTGGAAAAGTTCTCTGGCTGTTTAGGTCGCAGTTGGATTCTGGTGCGTCTATAGATCTGACCCGTTGGCGTCTCGATCTTGTATGACAGAGGCTCTGTTGCTTTAGCAACAATTTTTGCCGGTTGCCAATTCCTTTTCCCTTTTTGATAATAAATAGCTTGACCCGGGTATAGCGGCGTTGACGTCATAGTCCGTTTTTCGTTGGCTCTATTTACCATGTCTGCCTGTTGATGAATTATGGCAGTCCTGGCCTTTTGTATCGGGAACTGGGGTTGCAAGGTTTTGTTTGTAGTTGTGAGTAACGTGCGTAGCCGGCGACCCATGCTTAATTCTGCCGGGGATGGACGATTCACTTTGGGGGTCGTCCTGTATTCTAATAGGACCGTTTCTAAGTCTATTCCGTCTTGATTACCCTTGATAATGGCGTTCTTAATTGTTTGTACCATTCTCTCGGCCAGCCCATTTGATTGGGGGTAGTGAGGAGAGGACGTAACATGTTGTACGCCCCACTTCTTCAAGAAGAGTTTAAAGTCCATGGCGTTGTATGGGGGTCCGTTGTCCGATATGAGCCTTTGAGGTGGACCATATCGTGCAAATTGAGATCTCAGGAAAGTGGTTACTGTTTGCGTGTTTGCTTTAGGTAGTTCTTGTACTTCAACGTAATGTGAAAGATAATCGACCAGAAGAATATATGTTTGTGATCCGATCATAAACAGATCTGTGCCAACCATTTCCCATGGTAAAGCGGGTACCGGGTGTGGTGTCATGCTCATTGGAGGATTAGCCCGTTGTCGTTCCATGCAGATCGTGCATTCCTTCACATAGTTAGTGATGTCTTGTGTTATGTTTGGCCAATAGACGTTGAGTTTGGCCTTGGCAATACACGCATTTGTGCCTTGGTGAGTGTTATGGATTTTCCCAAGAATCTCTGGTCTCATACTTTGAGGTATGACCAATCTGGTGCCACGAAAGAGTAAGTGGTGCTTGCAGTATAATTCGTCCTGATAGGGCCAGTATGGTTTACATTCTTCTGGTAATGTCTTTTGATGTTTAGGCCAGCCTCGTTTTACAAACCCAATTACCAGCTGTAAGGTAGAATCCTGCTGCGTCATTTCTATGTATCGATCCTGTACTTCTTGGGGGTGGGTAGTTATGGTATGTACTGCGGTTTGTGGGCCTTCCAGTTCAGGTGTGTTGATTAACATGTGTTTTTGAGGGGCTCGTGAGAGCATGTCGGCGATCAAAAGTTGTTTGCCAGGTACATAAATTAGATCGATCTGGTAGCGAAACAATCGCATGGTAAGCCGTTGTAGACGTGGTGAGATGAGTCGGAGAGGTTTTTGCAACAATCCTATGAGAGGATTATGGTCTGTTTGTACGGTGAATCGTGTTTGTTTCGTAAATTTGGTTTGGAATGATGTTTACTTGAGATCCTGTATCCACCTTGAAGGTTATTGGCTTGTCAAGGAGATATATTTGGTCGTAGATCTCGTCCTCTCTCGGTAAGTGTGTAAGTGGACGTAGTTCTAACTTGGGTACATCAAGTGTGTGGGTGTCCAATGTGATACTGTAGTTGAAAACCTCGTTATAATCGGCTGGGATCTCGTCAAATACCATGGGCTGGCGTGAGTAGTCCTGTAAGGGCTCTCTGTCCTCCTGGGCCTGTTGTCTTTCTTGAAGTGAAAACGTCTTTCGACACTTGGGGCGCCAGTGTCCCCTAATGTTGCAATTGAGACATTTCGAGTTCCGTGCTGGGCAAGGTCTCCCCCCGTGACTTGTAGTACAGTTGGGACAGTCGTGATTAGGTTGCCGCTCCTCATATGGGGTATTCCGGCGATTACTGGTTGAAAAGCGCGAAGAGTTAGCTTGGTAGTGTGGCTGGCGCAAGATGGTTGGGGGTGCGGTGTGACGTGGTCGCTGTGTCTGGAACCTCCGTCGATTCATTGCATCAAGGGTCGCAATTGGTATGTCGTTTGTTGTATTTACCCGAGTGGCGTGCTGTGTGCCCATCAAGGAGGCCTGAATGCTGGATGTTTCTTCCGCTTGACATCGGGCAACAGCTATGTCAAGTGTCAGGTTGGGTGTAGATAGTAGTTGTTTCCGTAGTTTGTCATTGTGTATGCCTACGACGATTAGGGTGGTTATCAATTGATCAGTTAATGGAGTAAAATCGCACTCATAAGCCTTGGCCTTCAACTCCGTGAAGAAATGATCGAATGTTTGGTTCTCTTGTTGTTTCGTTGTTAGAAACAAATAACGCGAATAGAGCAGGTTTTTGTATGGTTGATAATAAGTGTCAAATGCCGCTATAATTACCGGAACGGTATGGGCGTCGTCTACTTCTGGAATTGGAAGCGTATTGTATATTCTTCTGCCGACCGGGCCTAATACGTGTAAGAATGTGGCGCGTTGAATCGATACGGTTTCGCCATTTAACTTGGCTGCAGTGGCGTATATGACGTAGCCTTCTTTGTATTCCCTCCAAGCGGTAGCAGGGTCTGTACCGGGTATAAATTGCGCAGGGCTTTTGAACGATGCCATCTGGAGTCAGTCTCCTTCTTCTGTGGTCGAAATCAATTTGGGCCTTGGCGTGTTGTGACGGTGCGGATCTTTCTGTATACGTTTGCGTGGGGCCGTAATCCCACCTCTATCACCATGTTATAATAATAAGTCAGCATAAAACTTAAAAACAGTATCTTTATTACTTTGACGTAAGCTCGTTAAATTAACATTAAGAATGACTACATCGCTCGAGTATCTGATCCTGACTGTCGTCTCGCCGATCTACCTAGCCTGACTGTAGCTTTGTTTATCGTGTAAGTTTCTTATTGGCCAGTCTAGATCACGTGAATAAGCTAGCCTCGTCTGGGTCACGTGACAACATTATAACAATCCATACTAAGTTTAATCTTAAATTAATTTAGCCTGGGTAATTGGTTTAATTAATCTACATCGAGGATGTCAAAACAAGAACAAAAAACTCGGTAAATTTAAGTACGTTCTGAATTAAAGAAGAAGAAAGGCGGAAATTGAGTTAAAAGTTTTCAGATAAAAATCCCATACACTTTTCAAGATTATGCCTGACTATTTTGAGTTGCATACCAGAGCCCACTTCATCGTAGCATTGCATTGAGCGCCGCATGGTTTGATTGAAACTTTTTACGACACGTATCAAACCCCCGAGATTTTTGCCAATTTTACCAGAAGTCCATTAAATAAATTAGCCATAGGAAGCAAACGGTTACAATAGCTGGTATAGCGTACGTCTCTGCTGGGGTTAGAACTCCTTCTAACTCCATGGATATGGGGTTAAATTTTTCCCAAATTCCAAACACTGTTAGAAATCTCGAGCTCCTCTCTAGGAAGTCTTTCTTGACGTGAGCGGGGCGTGACTTCTTCAGCCCATGAACGCTGGATCTCTAAAGGGTAGATTGTTTGCTTTTTAAAAAATTAAAAAAAGGAACGGCCACAGTTTTTTTTTTTTCAATTAGTTTATGAAGAGTCATAAAAACTGAATGACCTTGACTGTTCCAAAATTCACACCCCCCATCCTTTCTCCTGATTCTATGCTAATTGCTAAAGAGGGCTCGGTTTTACAATGGAAGAGGGCGTTTTCCGTTCCCTTTAAAGATACAGTGTTCATTTTTAGCCAATAGTTTTTTCTTTCTCAATAGGACAAATTTTGGCGTACGAGTCGCACCTAAACCGGAGATCTGAGAAAAATTATCGATAGGTGGCGAATGTGTCGCCCTACTTCAGTATTGCTACACAAGAGAGGGGAGTCCCAAACCCCGCTTTTGGTTACTTCCCTGGCAAAATAATGGACTTCTGATTTTACGCAAATCCCTCACTCAGGTATGAACCTTAAAATAGGGATCTGCCTATTTACACCAGGATTGAAATGGGTTTCAGTTTTACACCTACAAAGCAGCAATGCCACTAGCGTATTTCATTTACCGCTCAATGCCGCTAGATAATCTCGAGCTGGGATTTCCGTTTTCCAATAACCAAGCGCTGGTTCCGAGATCTCATTGGTGGTACAGAACAGATATAGCTCGCCAAACTTGTATAGACGATTAGGAGGGGAAAAGACAAACGTTAACGCAGCTCCGGAAAATAAGCTCATCTAGAGCAAATCTAGAGCGCGGTAAATGGAATACGCTATTAGACTTGACACCGAGAAAGCGGAAGTAACTGATTAGCATATTTCCCCCATCCTAGGGTAGGAATATGACGCCTCATTCTAGGTACTAAGACTATTAAAGTACGAAGTGCCTATAAAGGCCCTAATTTTGGGCCTAAATAGTTCCTGTCTATTTAAGACCAAAATTTGGGCCTAAATAGCCGGTGTCCAACGTCTTACTATTTAGGCCCAAATTTTGGGCTTAAATAGCCTCTATTATGCCCAAATTTATTAGTATAGTTAGCTACTTTAACCCAAATTTTGGGCTTATGTAGTCCTGTCCCCTCAGGTGTACTAATTAGGCCCAAAAATTGGGCATAAACAGACTTGGGCTATTTTGGCCCAAATTTTGGGCAAAAATAAAATAGTACTTATAAAGCAGGAATACATAGATTTAGTACTTGGAATCTTTAAGAGGCCATAGACCCCACACAAATATCTGATTGACTGTGAGGGGAAGCGCCAAAAACTTTTAAACCACCTGCTCCTCCTTCCTCGCGTCTCATTGGTTATGCGAATGTGTGGGACAGATCAGTGTGGGAAATAAGGCGCAATCACAGGCCAATAGCCAGTTTAAAAATTACTTGGGCCAGTTTAAAAATTAAACGCTTTGGGGTCTACTGGCCCTGGTGGCCACTTAATTAATTCTAAGTTTTTCCCCCTCAACATTTTGGTTCATTAAATAAATACTATGGGATTAATCCCTAAAATTGTCTCTTCTATGCTGTTTGCTTGTTTGGCCTGAATTGTGTATTTGGGAGTGGGATTATGGGTGGGTTTCGTATGTCTGTCTACGCTCTACACACAGTGTAGAATCTGTAGATGAAGTGAAGCTAAAGGGAAGATAATCTCTCGGTAGTCTTGTTTGGGAAAGGCAGCCTGCTGATTTTGACTGTATTAGCGTGTATGGGAAGATAACAATGGAGTGCCAACTCCCTCCTACCTACGGGTCGAATTTTTTAATTTAGCATTACTCAATAAAGACTAATAGTTCTTAATTTAGGACTCCAATATTTTGAAATACCCATACCTCTAAAAACTAACCTACTAAGCCTATGCCATAGCACATATTGTCAAGAATAGATAATTTGGCCATAAATTACGAAAGCCTGATTTTTGAGGCTAAAAATGGTAGGTGGCACTGTGGCCAGTTTTTTAATTAAAATACCTAGGCTCTACTGGCCACAGGTCCAGTTTTAAAAAAATCCTTATTTCCCACACTGGGACAGATCGAGATCATGACCTTTTAAGCTGTCGTCTGCATCAGTTTCGGCTCCGAAATGGTCGGGAAGCGCGAGAACTTGACGTTAACGACGTTTTTGAGGCGGAAATTTCTCTTACTGTAACTAAAGTGGACGATTTAGAAGTTCGTGTAGCTCGAAATTCAGTATTGAAAACAAATGCTATAATAATTACGAGAAAAGACGACGTTACCTCCCCTTAAACCCTAAGCCTTTGCATAGGGATACTGATGTTTTGCTTTTGTATAACTTTGGTGAAGAGTGGAAGGAATTAAATTTTACTCCACCCTGTGACAATAGTAATATCGAGTTTTTAACGGAAAGCAAGTCTCGCCCAGTGGCGCCGCCAGGATTTTTTTACAGATAGGCTAAGGAAGATTTGGGGCCCCCTTATAAAATTTCAAGAAAAAAATTTAGTTGCACAGCGTCGATAATATTAAATTAGCAACTATTTTTTATCATATTATTCATATAGAGAAGTTTAATATATTGAAGTTCAGTATTATCAGACAATAGACATATTATTATATTAACTATAGTTTGCGAAAATAATAAAAACACGGAGTGGGAGAGAGAGGGGGGATTTTCAGTTAAACCCCCTATGAGGTCACTGTGCACTGTCGATGTGGTGAGGAAAGAGGAAATCGGTTTACCAAAACGAGTCTGGCCTCGAAGTTTTATGGGACCAGAAGGAACGGGAGAGAAGAAGGTTAGGTAAAGAGCACGAAACAAACAAGGTGGCCCAAGGGCTGGGCTCATAATTTTAGCCATATCGTAACGAATAGAAAATTGTGTGATATCTGGGAGTTCCCCGCCAAGTCGAGCACTGACATCCTTTTCTCGAAGCAACTCACGGCACTTTTAAGACCACTGTAACTTCGTGATGGGTATAGGTAAAAGTGTGAAATTTTGCTTGCCGCGAGGACTGTCAATCCTAGGAAGAGTTTCCAAATTTCAAGTTACTACCCTATACACTTTTCGAAATATCGAAGTTGAAATCTACTTTATTTTGTCACTCACTCACCGATCATCAAAATTCTAAGGTACTTCTAGGGTAGATAGAAACTTAAAATTCAGGATTTAATTTTCGTTTATTTTAAAAAGCACAGAAAAACTGAAACATCCCTAAATTTTTATAAAATTGTTCTTCAGTTCTTTATTTTAAAACTAGAAATAGTGTGTGTTCTTCTTGAAAGGACGTAAAGGTCGTAACTGATGCTACATTATTATATTAGGATATAGCGTACTATCTTTTTTGTATATTCTCTAGGGGTCGTAAATATGGACAAGCGTTAGCAATTATATTGGCAAACGAATTACAACGAGAGGGTCTTGTTTTAATATAAATACCGAAGTATAACGAGAGGGTCTACAAAAAGAAGTGAGATCCTATGAAAAACATTCACCTGTACAAAAATGGGCCAAGCCTCGCCTCGTGCCCTTTCCGCCGTAAAACGTTCTAAGATCCCATGTAGAGCCAAGTCTGCCTTTTTGTTCTTATTCAATCGCCAATTGAACAATTATGTTATAAATTAAGTCTTTTTCCTAATTAATAACCAATATTCTTTCACTCTATCATTACTATACATCTTTATTCGTATCAAAAATATCGTGGGTGACAGAAATTTTAAAGGGAGAGTTTAACACCTTCCATTATATTAAGGCAATCCAATATTCGTTTCTTTCGCTTTAGATATATCGAGAAATGGTAACACACAATTCACAATCATTCACCTCACTTGTACAATTAAGTGAAATGCTTAACTTACTATTACAATCACCATCCATGTAAAAAAAGAACGAAAAATATGACCTCACGACAATCCTCTTTCATTCACTGTCCCTTCAATGACGAACCAAAACTTCTACTCCTACTACTACAACAGGGCAGGTCAAACTAACAGCCTCATCGTAAATTACATCATACGATGTGGCTAAAAATCAAAAAGCGAGATAACTTTTCTGGCTAGTCAAAAACTTTTAACACGAAAGTGTTAACCCATTTCCCATATTGCAGAATATTGTAAAAATCAGATGCCAAAAGGTTCATCATCCTTGTGAAACTTTGTCTAAAGTAAATTTCCTCGTAGGATTAGATCAAAATATTGAATAATGGTATTTTAAAGTGTTAGTGACATAATTTTCGTCACCCACAAACTTAAAATGCTAAAAAAAATCCTTGAAAAATCTAGTTTATTATGATATGTTTACTTTTGTATTTGGTTTCGTAGCAATTTGTAAAATTGCAATCAAAGTTATGTGTTTGGAAAAGGCCTAGTTAAAATTTTGTTTCGCTTGATGACGTAGTAAGGAGAAATTTTCACTCTAGATGTCGCTCACGTGACGCGCGTGTTAGTGTCGCCGCGCCGCGTTAAGCCTAATTTATTCAGATTCGCGCGCACGCAGCATTAGTAGACTCGGGAGTCTCGCGCTTGGCTTTTCCGCGAGATGCCGTGAGTGACGTAGCAAGGAGAAAAACCCGCGAAAAATCTTCTCCGCAAATTTGCTTTTGCCCCCAAATTTCAAGTTTTCAAAGTGTTTTTTCTGTGTTTTCCCTCATAATTAAATATTATTCAAGCATATTTTTGGAATCAGAAGAGTTTAAACTCTCAAAAAAGTAACGTTTTCTTTAGATTTGAGATCATTTTTAAATCACGTCGCTATTCCTTTAATATTATGGGAACCTCATTTCGGGGCCCCTCTGAAATTTCCGGGTAGGCTGTAGCCTACCCAGCCTACCCCCTGGCGGCGCCACTGGTCTCGCCTTTTTTTTAGAAACGTAATCCTTGGTCTACTTGTTCAGACGACGTATCATGTTTACATTCGGGTTCACCGCGCATAGGTCGCGGGAGTCGCGGCGCAGGTCTCAAAATACGTCAAATAAATTATGCATGACGTCAACGGTGACGGTTTCTACAGCTCCTCCCCTTTCAGTCAGACACCCAGGCCCATAAAATGGCCTCTTAAGGATTCCAAGTAGTAAATCTATGTATTCCTGATAAAGTAATAGGCTATTTAGGCCCGAAATTTGGGCTAAAATAGTACTCATAAAGTAATGGGCTATTTGGGCTTAAATAGCTTGCCAAATCATATACACTATTTAAGCCCAAAAATTGGGCCTAAATAGAAGCAGCCATTAAAGTATAAAATGACTTTCCGAACAGGCCACGAAGTATTACCTTCGAAATTATTTGGAGCGACATCTTCACGTGTCTCCAAGTTGGACACTAAACTATTGCTTTCAACTTCAACCAGAACTTCGGGTAAATGGCTTCCCAATGAGACGGAGGTCAATTCTGATATTTCAGTTGGGCTACGTCCTAGTTTAGGTACACACACTGGAACACTCGATGACCTCGGATCAACAAACTTCCGCTTTCGCAAACGCAGTTTCATTGTTTCATTTAGTCTGTCATAAGTTTTCCTCGCATCTGTCAAGGTGATTCTGGATTGGTTATCATCGAGATCGTTTTCTAGGGCTCCTTCTAGTAAATCGATTTAGACATTTGCATCAAGATGATTTTCGACTTCAACATTAAATTCTGGAACACGAAATTTCGGAGATCGAGTTGCAATATCATCAGTTTCTCCCTCAGTCGAGACATTTTGTGATTTATGATAAGAATCATCGTTAATGTTTATATTGTTCTCGAGAGGTTCAGGTGGCGAATAGCTTTTTGTCGTTGATGTGTCAGGAGATATTGCGAATTGGTTTTCGACCTCGAGGCTAGAGGGTAAAGGCGTGCGTAGAGGCAAATTGTTACTCGTAATTTGCGTTATAAGCCCCTCATTTTCAGCCTTTTTCGAGGTAATTTTAGTTTCGGTGTTTGTATCGTGAACCACCGCAACATATTGACACTCAGAAACAGTTGATTCTTTACACGGAATGCCTCGGACAATTGGAAGGGTTAACTCCTGGCCATTATTTCCTGGATCATTTTCAACAGGTTCAGTTTTCACGTAGTCATCGTTGGCTAATTGATGTACTCCACATTGCTCCTATTTTTTTAAATAATTAACAATAGTTCTTAAACTAATTAATTTCTATTGACCATGAAAATGAAGAATGTTCCATTATTTCCATACCATCAGGTCTTTGATCCTCCTTTCCAGATCTTTAATGAGCCTATTGAGTCTGTCAATTTCGTCAACTTGCTTATTTATCGTTAATGAAGTTCTGATTCTCTCTTTTCCCATTTTTGAAATTTGAACATTACACTAAACAAAATAAGATTCCATTACAAAAATTAATTTTTAACTATTGTTCTACAGTTTTCCGTGTTAAGAGAAGATGAGGAGAAACTCTCATTACTCTTTCAATAAAAACTTATCCCCAGAAATTTTACCCACTAAAATCAAATTCCCTGACTTTGCTGAAATTTTAAAATTCCCTGACTTTTCCAGGTTTTCCCTGACCCGTGGCAACCCTGTAATATTCTTGGGACTTTCTTGGCCTGAACGTATTTTAAAGCAGGGAAGAAGGGGGATCAGCAAAAAATCCCCTTAGCTTTGAGCCAATCATGATAGGGACTTCACCAAGGACCTTAATTATTCACCCACCCCATAGAGTTTGGTTCTACTTTAAGGTACACCAGATTCGACCACTCATCCATTTAAAATGGGCCATGGTCCCAAAAAGTTCTCATATTTTTGCGCTTCATTTCACACTACAAAAGAAAACCCCATGCTTTGAAAAATACCTTGGCTTCCAGTTCCCTGATTCGATCATCCTTGGCTTTTACTTCTTTGATCAGATCATCTTTGCTTAAGTGATCATAGTTAAAATTTTCCTCATCTTTCATTTCCTAAAAATAAGGTATCCGTAATTTTGTATTTTCCCAAAATAGGGAACATTAGAATAATTTCGCAAATACCTCTTTAATCGCCACCCTTTGAAGATTCACCAAACTCATTTCGGAATTTTGTAAAGAGAGTTTGTGAAATTGCAAATCTTCCCTAAAATAAAATATTTTTTTAAAAAAACTAACAATTAACAAGAAAGATTTCAAGAAAGATCCATTTCCTTTCAAAGTATAATAGTTTCGATATGGTTGGATCCATTACATGCCCTGTTGACATCCAAGTTGCATTATATGTTTCACTTACCAGCTTAAACGTTGGACCATAACGCGACAATCTTTCAGAAAATCCATCATACTTCTAGCACAGTTTCCCTGTTAAGATAACATATGTAACATTTCAATAATAATAAAAATATGGCCATAAACACAGATTTAGCGTTAACAGTTTCTCACACTGTCCCGCTTTTCGTGTCTTTGGGAGAAAGATTTTCCACTTTCATTAAGAGCTTTTCTTGTACATGGAAACTCACTTCAATAAGAGCGCAACTTCGCAAGAGAGAGAACGTGTAGCAGACAGGTTTAACTTTTTCCTAACGGCCATAGAAAGAAGCCTGGGAAATATGGGGTACGTTCAGTAACCCTCGTTGATGACAGCGCTTACTCAGCGATGTCAGATTTTCGCTACTGTACGTTTTTTCGCGTTTCCGGTTTTGACGTCATGATGCTCAGCGCTTGTCCATCAAACAAACCATATAGTCGATATGGTTTGTTTGATGGCGTGACGTAGCACTTGACTGTTGATCACTTGACAGACGAAAAGCTGGCGCGGGATTTAAAAATTAAATTTCAATAATGCTATTCTTACAGTCATTGTATTAGTTTTCTTCACAAAACTACTTCTACCATTCAAATGGACATATATTCTTAAACAATTTCATTATTTGCGAGCTCGTTAATAATTGAAAAGAGCCATTTGCGCTTCGTTACGTTTTGAGAGCCAGTAAGACGTTTCCCCAACTCCATTTTCGAAACAGCGCTAGCTTCAAAATGCCACTTTTCCGTTCAACAACCTTTTACGTCACTGTGACGTCTCGAGCCCATCAACCAAACATCAAGAAAACAGCGATTTCATTGAGATTTTCGTTACTGAACGTACCCATGGATATTTTTTAAACTAGTCCTTGGGACCAGTGAACCCCCTAGTGGATAGTGGGTACGTTCAGTAACGAAAATCTCAAGGAAATCGCTGCTTTCTAAATTTTACCATAGTACTTCTCTTAGTTACCCCCAGGTTTTCGCTAAACGAACTACTATTTACATCCCACTAACCTATACTCAGAACTTTCGCATCTTTAAGTTTTACCCCAAAAACCGAAGCTTAAAGTCATTTAGAATGTTTTAGCAAACGACGCATAGGAGGATTTCTACTATTTTTGAATTTTGGGGTAATTCGGGAATATTTCGGCATACATAAATTTAGGGTAAAATAGTATCTCCCAGTAAGGGACCAAGTTAAGCTACACAAAAAATACGCGGAATACCATGCACACGACATAAAATTTAATACAGAAGAAACCAGTCTGGGAAATAGAAATATTCGTTAAACTAGTCCTTGGACCTTGGGACCAGTGACCCCCTAGTTGGCGAAATAATAAAATGGTCCCCAAGACTCCTCACTAGTTTTCCTATACATTTTGCAATTAATAAACTGGTTTTGGACCAGAAGAAGTGTGCTAATCTCAGAGTGCCACTAGCCACCAGCCACCACTCCTTCTAGTCTGGTAAATAAGTATGTTTTTTAACTAGCCCTTGTGATTGACATCCCCCTAGCGTCCAAAATAATAAACTGTTCCTTAGAACCAGGGTATGTTCAGTAAACCTCTTTGATGACAGCGCTTACTAAGCGATGCCAGATTTTCCCCACTGTACGATTTTTCGTGTTTCCGATTTTGACGTCATGATGCTCAGCGCTTGCTCATCAAAAAATCATCTAATCGGTATGGTTTTTTTGATGGCGTGACGTAGCGCTTGACTGTTGAACATTTGACAGACGAAAAGTTGGCGCGGGATTTAAAAATTAAATTCCAAAAATGCTATTCCTAGAGTAATTGTATTAGTTTTCATTACAAAAATACTTCTACCATTCAAATAGACATAATTTTCTTAAAAAAAAAATTGATTTTTTGCGAGGTCGTTGTAATAATTGAATAGCGCCATTTGCGCTTCGTGACGTTTTGAGGGCCAGTAAGATGTTTCCCCAAGTTCCCCAACTTCAAAATGTCACTTGTCCGTACAGTACAACAACCTTTTACGTCACTGTGACGTCTCGAGCCCATCAAGTAAACATCAAGAAAAAAGCGATTTCCTTGAGATTTTCGTTACAGTCTACAGAACGTACCCTCAGTAAAGCCCACTTATTGAATTTAAAAACTGGTCCAAACAATTAATAAACTTGTTTTGGACAATGGTTAGTGTGCAATTTCCCAGACTACTACTACTAGCCACGCTCCTTGGCCACTTGGCGGGAAACTTTAATATTTGGTTTGGAACAGGCTTCGAAATATGGTAGGCATACTTGGAAACTTTGGAGTCTTGAATAATTAAACTTGTCTCAAGGACCAATTCCCTTTAATTTGGGATTTTAAAGTAGTGGTTGGGACCAGTGAGGATCGAGGTTTGAATTAAAAAGTAGTCTAATAAACTGATTTTAGACATACGGACTTGCTTTACTTTAAAGTCAAATTTGAACATCTTAAAAATCTCCTTTAAAATTCACTATCGTGTCATTTTTCATGTCGTTAAAGCAAATGACCGCTCCTGTGGTACCCCTAACATTCTAGCTGATCTTCTATAAGTAAATTTATTTTGTCAAAGGCAGGAGCCAATCATAACTCGTCCATGAGGGCGGAGCTAGAACTATCCTTTGCTAAGCTTATAGGGCCTGTCACTCCATGGCTCGATTATGGGATCATCTAGTGGCATTTCTTTGAACTAAATCACAGCCAAGACGCTTTAAAACGTTTTATTATAAAATTTTTGGAAGAAATTCAAGGAAGCACGCAAAATGATAATCCCGTTTGGTTTATTTTTTCTCTAAAATGTGTGTATTAAACAAAATAAACCACTGTTTGCCACCACATGTGACAGCATGTTTTTTACATTTAAGAGTATATACTTCAAAGTTGCACATACAGTTGTGAGTAGGAATATTTATTTTAAATATAGGCATAGGTTCGAACCACTCACAGTTGAAATTTATTAGGAAATAATATGTAGCACCACGAGTGGACAAATAACAATACAAAAGGCACTATTTGACAAAAGTTCACTCCATTGTCTTATCTATAGGGTCGTAGGTGGCTCCTCCTAGTGTGGGACTGCGCCTGATTGGCTAAGCAGGGTGTGACAATATCACCCGTTTGCCCATTCCTTATTGTTCCATTAAAGTCCCTTTTTTAACTTAATAATATAAAGCTAAGTGTGCACTTTTACGGCAATAACTTAGAACAATTAATCATTTAAGTACACTTTGAGGAAGATGAGTGTTAGTCACTTGAGTAAGATCAAAATTCAAGATCTTTCCTTTTCACGGCTGCCCTTTGTCGGTTTAAGGCTCTTTCGGCTTCAGAAAATTTAGCATCTTTCCATTTGATCGCCATGACTATCCTAACACTTTCTCGTTCCGTAGCTGCATATTCTGAGTCTTGGCGCTTCAGAGCCATCAATTCTCTGTTTCTGGCCCGCTCAAATTCCATAAAGGCTGGCTCTTTTCGTTTTCTAGCTTCGGCCTGACGAGCTTTTCTCGTTCCCTTGTCCATCCTACATGGACACCATTCTATAGTTATTAGCTTACCATCACCTGGACTTTTTCCATCCCACATGGACAAATAGGCACTTACTGGCTTTTAAACACCACCATCATCTGGTCTCTTGTCCATCCCACTTGGACACCAGTCTGTACTTACTGGTTTCTAATCACCACCATTTACTGCACTTTGTCCATCCCATTTGGACACCAGTCTGTACACACTGGCTTCTAATCACCACCTTCATCTGCTCTTTTTCTATCCCACATGGACACCAGTCTGTACTTACTGGCTTATAATCATCAACTGCTCTTTGTACAGCCCACATGGACACCAGTCTGTACACACTGGCTTCTACACACCACCCTCTTCTGGTCCTTGTCCATCCCACATGGACACCGGTCTCTTCACACTGGCTTCTACTCCATCATCATTAAGGTCAAGACGTACGCGGCGATCGGCTAGGGTTACGAGAAACGTCTAGCCTTCCAATGGCGGGGCTTCCACCAAAGGTTCACGCAATTATTATTATTTGAAATGGCTGTTAATATATTACTTAAGCTATACTACATCTGTTAATAGAATAATCATTGCTTTAGTGATTACACGAAAAAAGCTAAGGCCAAGACGCTGTCCTGTAAATCAAGTATTATCCGATATAGGCCTAGGCTTAGTGAACGAAAGAGTAAATAATTGAGACCTGAGGTGAAGTAAACTATGGGTTTTCAGTAAGTTTAAGCCCGTAAGTCTTCAAGCTTTAAACATGGACTTTGTAAGTCTAAAAAGAACCAGCAAAGACATCCCTTGCAACCAGAGAACAATCCCCCAACCCACAAAAAAATGAAATATTTTGAATATATATTAGACTAGCTAAGTTGCCCGAGTGTTTTAAGGAACTATCTATGTCGACAATAAACACTAAATAGACTTTGCGCCCACTTCTATGAAATAGCTTCGTGATATTGTTTCAATTTTTTACAACTTTCAAAATCAATGTTACGATCATAAAGCTAAAATGATACGGGTCCAGAGTATGATGTTCTTAACAGGCTTAATGGCTAGGGGTTCGCCGCACTACCAATCTATACAGGGTGTTTCTGATAAGTCTGCCTTAAATCAAGGGGCGTGTTCTTTGGGTCAAACTGAGTGGAAAGTGTCAAAGAACATGGGGTGTACAAGAATTTGCAACGAAGATATGGCCCCCCAAACATTGGCCCCTAAAACAAGAAAATATTCGAAAATGTAGACTAAAACAAATTCAGCCTTATCAACTTGTTTAGAAATAATGAGACAATTTCAATAGTTTCCCTCTAACATCGTTATTGAACTTTCACCTGGCAGAAGTGTATTAAATGAGTAGAAGTATGCCTACTCTAGTAAAGTAAATTCAAAGTATCATGGTACCTTTCGGTTGGTATTACTTTTATTCTTAACAAGTTAACATGGACGTTACAGGTATTGTTCAAAATGTCCACCAGCGGCGTTAAGACAAACATGAACCCGTCTTTCGAAAGATTCTTGGACATGTTGGAAGATTCCTGGCATGTTCCTGATTGTTTGACAACCTTCAATAATTCGTCTTCGCAAGTCTTCCTCATCACGGACTTCATTCTTGTACACGATGTCTTTGAGATGACCCCAAAGATAGAAATCGCACGGATTTAAATCCGGAGATCTGGCTGGCCACGCAACTGGTCCTCCACGCCCAATCCACCTCAAATTAAACGTAGCATTAAGATGTTCTCTAACTGCACGGCTGAAATGTGGGGGTGCCCCGTCGTGCATAAACCACATGTCACGAAGTAATGCTAACGGTATGTCCTCGAGTAGTTCAGGTAAAGTGTCTCTTAAGAACGTGAGATATGCTTCACCATTTAGTCTGGGTGGAAGAAAATGCGGACCTAGTAAATGATTACCGACAATGCCGCACCATACGTTTAAAGAAAATTGCTGTTGGTGACTTCTAACACTAGTTGCGTGTGGGTTTAATTGGCGCCATTCGTGGTGGTTGTGATAGTTCAGAATTCCATCCCGGGAAAAATGTGCCTCGTCGGTTACTAAAAGGACCCGTGGAAATTAATTGTCCTCTACTCTGGCCAAAAACCACTCGCAAAAGTCGATGCGTCTTGGATAATCTGCCGGGTTAAGAGCTTGCACCTTTTGAATATGATACGGGTGAAACTGATGTCCGCGGAGAATTCGCCAGACCAAAACGTGATTAACATGTAATTGTCGTCCAACTTGTCTGGTACTTGTCGAGGGGTCCTCATCGAACATGGCAAGGACGTCTTCCTCGATTTCCTCCATGTCTTCTGGAATGTCTCGCTCTCGAACGTTGTTGGGTTGTACTTGTCCGATGTCCCTCAAGCGCCTGTCAACAGCCTCGAACGTACGACGATTTGGTATGCGTCGTTGCGGAAATTGTTCCTGGTATCGCCGCTGTGCTTCCACTGAATTGCCCTGCGCCAGTCCATACATGAGATGCATGTCTGCATATTCTGCATTGGTATACGCCATACTGTACTACCACACGTTCGTTCGAAGTGATACTGTGACGTTATCAACAACATCGCGTTACTTTATAGCAAACCACCGTTTAGTTTTTACGTTTGCGTCATGACTGTCAGCATTGTTTTTTATTCACAAACGTAAACAATAAACGGTGGTTTGCTAAAAAGTCTTTGGGGTCATCTCAAAGATTTTTTTGACATCGTGTACAAGAATGAAGTCCGTGAATATAAAACAATGCTGACAGTCATGACGCAAACGTAAAAACTAAACGGTGGTTTGCTATAAAGTAACGCGATGTTGTTGATAACGTCACAGTATCACTTCGAACGAACGTGTGGTAGTACAGTATGGCGTATACCAATGCAGAATATGCAGACATGCATCTCATGTATGGACTGGCGCAGGGCAATTCAGTGGAAGCACAGCGGCGATACCAGGAACAATTTCCGCAACGACGCATACCAAATCGTCGTACGTTCGAGGCTGTTGACAGGCGCTTGAGGGACATCGGACAAGTACAACCCAACAACGTTCGAGAGCGAGACATTCCAGAAGACGTGGAGGAAATCGAGGAAGACGTCCTTGCCATGTTCGATGAGGACCCCTCGACAAGTACCAGACAAGTTGGACGACAATTACATGTTAATCACGTTTTGGTCTGGCGAATTCTCCGCGGACATCAGTTTCACCCGTATCATATTCAAAAGGTGCAAGCTCTTAACCCGGCAGATTATCCAAGACGCATCGACTTTTGCGAGTGGTTTTTGGCCAGAGTAGAGGACAATTAATTTCCACGGGTCCTTTTAGTAACCGACGAGGCACATTTTTCCCGGGATGGAATTCTGAACTATCACAACCACCACGAATGGCGCCAATTAAACCCACACGCAACTAGTGTTAGAAGTCACCAACAGCAATTTTCTTTAAACGTATGGTGCGGCATTGTCGGTAATCATTTACTAGGTCCGCATTTTCTTCCACCCAGACTAAATGGTGAAGCATATCTCACGTTCTTAAGAGACACTTTACCTGAACTACTCGAGGACATACCGTTAGCATTACTTCGTGACATGTGGTTTATGCACGACGGGGCACCCCCACATTTCAGCCGTGCAGTTAGAGAACATCTTAATGCTACGTTTAATTTGAGGTGGATTGGGCGTGGAGGACCAGTTGCGTGGCCAGCCAGATCTCCGGATTTAAATCCGTGCGATATCTATCTTTGGGGTCATCTCAAAGACATCGTGTACAAGAATGAAGTCCGTGATGAGGAAGACTTGCGAAGAAGAATTATTGAAGGTTGTCAAACAATCAGGAACATGCCAGGAATCTTCCAACATGTCCAAGAATCTTTCGAAAGACGGGTTCATGTTTGTCTTAACGCCGCTGGTGGACATTTTGAACAATACCTGTAACGTCCATGTTAACTTGTTAAGAATAAAAGTAATACCAACTGAAAGGTACCATGATACTTTGAATTTACTTTACTAGAGTAGGCATACTTCTACTCATTTAATACACTTCTGCCAGGTGAAAGTTCAATAACGATGTTAGAGGGAAACTATTGAAATTGTCTCATTATTTCTAAACAAGTTGATAAGGCTGAATTTGTTTTAGTCTACATTTTCGAATATTTTCTTGTTTTAGGGGCCAATGTTTGGGGGGCCATATCTTCGTTGCAAATTCTTGTACACCCCATGTTCTTTGACACTTTCCACTCAGTTTGACCCAAAGAACACGCCCCTTGATTTATGGCAGACTTATCAGAAACACCTTGTATAAAACAATCAAACCACTTCTAAAACTTTTCCATAGTTTATTACAAAAATTTCTTAAGTTTCCCATAGTATTACCAATATTGGCAAAGAACAAACATGCAAACTAAGAACTTTCGAAAATATATTTAGATTAAAATTTGATCACTGAGACGATCCTAAGACAATACAGAATGCCACTTAAAATAATAAACGTATGATAACATAAGTGGCAATATGAACAAACAGTAATATTCAGCTAAACAATAAGCAAGAATGCAACGGTAAAGTTATAGTTAGCGACAAATTTCCTGTCTTTGTTTTTCCTTTTGAAAAGAGCCGATGACGAAGTTAAAGTATAGTTAAAGTAGCAAATGACGATCCGGACTTTTATGAAGTACCACGTTAAAACCTGAAGAAGCTTCAGACAATTCAAGTGGTAATGAAAGTTCCGAGGAGTCTGGTGGCAGAAATGGAACTCGTTCGAAAGAAAAAAAGCTCAAGCGTTTAGAACAATTTGAAAAACGTATCCCAAATTTATTATGGTTTTATTAATTTTAGCATCCTCTATGTGAATTTTATTATATTTAATATAAAATTAATTCTGAAAATGGGATTGTAATAATTGGATATAGTGCCCCAAGTGTCTCGTTCCTGAAAATGTGCTCCGCTTTTATAATGGTTTGTTACACAGTTTCGGGATATTCATTGCAGAAGATGAGAGATTATTTTTGACCTGCGTATTTAAAATGTAAATCCATCTATGCATTCATGTGACTATTACGTTTATGTACTATCACATGACATTTCTGCCTGAATCTATAGTCACACTGATCACAATGGAAGGGTTTTTCACCACTGTGAATGCGTTGATGTTTGATCAAATTACTCTTGTCCGTGCATTCATAGTCACACTGATCACATTGGAAGGGTTTTTCACCACTGTGAATGCGTTCATGTCTGATCAAATTACTCTTGTCCGTGCATTCATAGTCACATTGATCACATTGGAAGGGTTTTTCACCACTGTGAATGCGTTAATTGATGTTTGATCAAATCTTTCTTCCACGTACTTGCATAGTCACATTGATCACATTTGAAAGGTTTTTCGCCGCTATGAATGCGTTGATGCGTGATCAAATCATATTTCCGCCTGCTTGCATAGTCACACTGATCACACTGGAAGGGTTTTTCACCACTGTGAATGCGTTGATGTTTGATCAAATTACTCTTGTACGTGCATTCATAGTCACATTGATCACATTTGAAGGGTTTTTCACCGCTGTGAATGCGTTGATGCGTGGTTAAATGGGACTTACTCCTGCTGACATAGTCACACTCATCACATTTGAAGGGTTTTTCACCACTATGAATGCGTTGGTGTGTGATCAAATTATCCTTCCTTATGCTGGCATAGTCACATTGATCACATTTGAAGGGTTTTTCACCACTATGAATGCGTTGGTGTGTGATCAAATTATCCTTCCTTATGCTGGCATAGTCACATTGATCACATTTGAAGGGTTTTTCTCCAATGTGAATGCGTTTATGCGTGGTTAAATGGGACTTATGCCTGCTGACAAAGTCACACTGATCACATTTGAAGTGTTTTTCTTCGTTACCCATTCTAACGCGACGCTGTAGACCACTTTTATAATCAGTTGAATATTTGAACCGAGTTGAACGTTTCTTCTTGAATTTCCCTACAGAAAATTATTAATGAAATATAAAAACGACACATATACCATTTACTTTTTAGTATCAAAAACACTGTAACATTCAAGCGCACTTCATAAAAAAAACGGATAATGATAAAGGGCCTACGAAAACTAAGCTTTAACCATAGCCCACTCGATCCGCGCTCCCGGACGCTGCGCTGCTCGCGCTATAGAAGCCCGTTCAAAAGGCCAAAAAGTGCAACTTCAGGATTCTTGGCGGGAAATTCGAACTCGCCGAAAAATTAACATTAAGTTCTATGGGAGGAGGTCAGTTTTTTGGCCATATCCTCTCTTCTATTGATCGAAATGACCTGAAATTTTTATGAGACGTGTGGTTCAACGAGTTTTACTATTTTAAAAAAGATTCAAGCTTCTAGAGTGAATAGTTTTTTTTTTAAAATTATTTTCAAAATCAAAATGATGGGTTCGAGGCTAAGACTGAATATATCTTCGGGTCTACTGGTCCAATTGTCCTGAAATTTTAACGAGAGGTGTGTTACAATGTATTCTAATATATCAAAAAGGATTGAAGCTTTTAGAGTGGATAATTATTTTAATAAAAATTAATTTACAATGCCATAATTGTAAATTAAGTACTTAATACACAATATCTTTGGATCTAATGGCCCAAGTGTCCTGAAACTTTAATTAGAGGTGTATTACAATCGATTATATTATATTAAAAAGGATTCAAGCTTTTAGAGTCGATTGATTTGTTAATTAAAATAAACTTCCTATGTCACAATTTAAATTCAGTACTTACAACCGTTTTCCAAGATAAAAATAAAACCCAACCCATTATACTTGTCCAAAACTTGCCTTTTAGGGAGTAATAGATTATAAAACCTAGACCTCTTGAACCAATTTTCTAAGATTTGTAAAGGTGCAGAGGGGCAGATGTCACGAAAACCCCTGGGGTGATGCCCAGCTGACAATATCATTTTCGAGCCAATGGCCATTTTTAAATGTTATCCTTACTTGTTGGGCGAGGCATTTAAAAGATTAATCGATTAAAATATGAAGTCTATCCTCAAAATAAGAAATAATAGGATCTTCAAGAAAAGTTGACAAATGTTAAAGCATAGCTTCAAAACTAAGATCAAGCACCACACAAGAAGCTTCAGAATGTCATTGAACAAGAAGAGGATAGCTGTGAGGAAGGTTTTTTTAATTCTTGTACCTCCCTGACAATTAATTATAATTTAAAACTATCTCTCCACTAAATCTTTGTTTTTACCAACTGCAACTGGTATTATAATACTTTTCCCCAACCTTTTTCAGTTTCTTAATCATGATTTTTCTATGCTTAATTCTTTGTTTTTGTAAAATATGTGATACTTTCAATAAAAACAGTTTTGAACTAAAGTAATGCTTCTGGTAGAAACACAAGGGTTCTTCTGAACTTCCCCAAAATAGGTGTGTTCTAGGCTTTAGGGCCTATAATTTTGTTTAAATATAATTTTTAGCGCAATGTTTAAGCAATACGTTTAATCTTGGATAGGGAGTGAAAGTACTAAAATTATTTTTTTGTAAAGCTAATTAATTATGAAATTTTTTAACCATTATTAGATATAATCAATTGTAACACCACTCTAATTAAATTTTCACGACATTTGGGCCATTAAATCCAAAGATATGGTGCATTAACAAACCTTGGCATTAAGTACTTAATTTACAATTATGACATTGTAAATTAATTTTTATTAAAAAAATTATCCACTCTAAAAGCTTCAATCCTTTTTGATATATTAGAATACATTGTAACACACCTCTCGTTAAAATTTCAGGACATTTGGACCAGTAGATTCGAAGATATATTCAGTCTTGGCACCGAGCCCATCATTTTGATTTTGAAAATAATTTAAAAAAAAAAAACTATTCACTCTAGAAGCTTGAATCTTTTTTAGAATAGTAAAACTCGTTGAACCACACGTTTCATAAAAATTTCAGGTCATTTCGATCAATAGAAGAGAGGATATGGCCAAAAAACTGACCTCCTCCCATAGAACTTAATGTTAATTTTTCGGCGAGTTCAATTTTTTTTCAAAAGTCGCGCTTATACATGTAAACTGAATTCTTTGAACGGGCTTCTATAGCGCGAGCAGCTTGCGTCGTGACGCGCGTGATCGAGTGGGCTATGCTTTAACGAAAAGAAAAAGTACTGATCAGGGGGTTAGCCGATGAATAAACGACCTTATCAACAAAAGGAGATGAACATCAACTGAAATACAGACCCGCGGAACTAGAAAGGTCGTATTTTCATATTAGACTGATGTTCGGATAATCAAATACTAGCGGATGCTGCGAGAACGCAAGTTATACCAATGTATTTCGTTATGGAACCCCGGCCCTCTCTCTTGTGACGTCTAGTTTCAGTTTTTATTTCGTTTTTCCGCTTGGCAAAAGCCACCCCCGAGTTCTGATTAATGTTATATTTTCCAAAGAAACACTAATCACATTTGAAAGGTTTTTCTGGTCCGCGTATTAATGTGACGTTATAGATTTCATCCATACTAAGTTTAATCTTAAATTAATTTAGTCTGGATAATTGGTTCAAATAAGCTACATCGAGGATGTCAAAACAAGAACAAAAAACTCGGTAAATTTAAGTACGTTCTGAATTAAAGAGGAAGAAAGGCGGAAATTGAGCTAAACATTTTCAGATATAAATCCCAGACACTTTTCAAGATTATTGCCTGACTATTTTGAGTTGCATATCAGAGCCCACTTCATCGTAGCATTGCATTGAGCGCCGCATGGTTTGATAAAAACTTTTTACGACACGTATCAAACCCCCGAGATTTTTGCCAATTTTACCAGAAGTCCATTAAATAAATTAGCCATAGGAAGCAAACAGTTACAATAGCTAGTATGGCGTACGTCTCTGCTAGGGTAAGAACTCCTTCTAACTCCATGGATATGGGGTTAAATCTTTCCCAAATTCCAAACACTGTTAGAAATCTCGAGCTCCTCTCTAGGAAGTCTTTCTTGACGTGAGCGGGGCGTGACTTCTTCAGCCCATGAACGCTGGATCTCTAAAGAGTAGATTGTTTGCTTTATACAAAAATTAAATAAAGGAACGGCCACAGTTTTTTTTTTCAATTAGTTTATGAAGAGTCATAAAAACTGAATGACCTTGACTGTTCCAAAATTCACACCCCCCATCCTTTCTCCTGATTCTATGCTAATTGCTAAAGAGGGCTCGGTTTTACAATGGAAGAGGGCGTTTTCCGTTCCCTTTAAAGATACAGTGTTCATTTTTAGCTAATAGTTTTTTCTTTCTCAATAGGACAAATTTTGGCGTACGGGTTGCACCTAAACCGGAGATCTGAGAAAAATTATCGATAGGTGGCGAATGTGTCGCCCTACTTCAGTATTGCTACACAAGAGAGGGGAGTTCCAAACCCCGCTTTTGGTTACTTCCCAGGCAAATTTAATGGACTTCTGATATTACGCAAATCCCTCACTCAGGTATGAACCTTAAAATAGGGATCTGCCTATTTACACCAGGAGTGAAATGGGTTTCAGTTTTTCACCTACATACCATCAATGCCACTAGCGTATTTCATTTACCGCTCAATGCCGCTAGATAATCTCGAGCTGGGATTTCCGTTTTCCAATTACCGAGCGCTGGTTCGGAGATCTCATTGGTGCTTATCTGTACAGAACAGATAGCTCGCTAAATTTGTATTGACGTCGATAAGGAGGGGAAAATAGAAACGTTAACGCAGCTCAGGAAAAGAAGCTCATCTAGAGCAAATCGAGAGCGCGGTCTCATAGCAGGTAAATGGAATACGCTATTGGACTTAACACCGGGAAAGAGGAATTAATTGATTAGCATATATCCCCCATCCTAGGGTAGGAATATGACGCCTCATTCTAGGTACTAAGACTATTAAAGTACGAAGTGCCTATAAAGGCCCAAAATTTGGGCCTAAATAGCCGGTGTCCAACGCTTACTATTTAGGCCCAAATTTATTAGTATAGTTAGCTACTTTAACCCAAATTTTGGGCTTATGTAGTCCAATACCGCAGGTGTACTAATTAGGCCCAAAAATTGGGCATACACAGACTTGGGCTAATTTGGCCCAAATTTTGGGCTAAAATAAAATAGTACACATAAAGTAATAGGGTATTTAGGCCCAAAATTTGGGCTTAAATATCTTACCAAATCATATACACTGTTTAAGCCCAAAAATTGGGCATTAATAGAAACAGCCATTAAAGTATAAAATGACTTTCCGAACAAGGCCACGAGGTATTACCTTCGAAATTCTTTGGAGCGACATCTTCACGTGTCTCCAAGTTGGACACCAAACTATTACTTTCAACTTCAACCGGAACTTCGGGTAAATGGCTTCCCAATGAGACGGAGGTCGATTCTGATATTTCACTTGGGTTACGTCCTAGTTTAGGTACACACACTGGAACACTCGATGACCTCGGATCAGCAAACTTCCGCTTTCGCAAGCGCAGTTTCATAGTTTCACTTAGTCTATCATAAGTTTCCCTCGCATCTGTCAAGGTGATTCTGGATTGGTTATCATCGAGATCGTTTTCTAGGGCTCCTTCTAGAGAATCGATTTCGACATTTGCGTCAAGATGATTTTCGACTTCAACATTAAATTCTGGACCACGAAATTTTGGCGATCGAGTCACAATATCCTCAGTTTCTCCCTCAGTCGAGACACTTAGTGATTTACGATAGGAATCTTCGTTAATGTTAATATTGTTCTCGAGAGGTTCAGGTGGCGAATAGCATTTTGTCGGCGTTGTGTCAGGGGATATTGCGAATTGGTTTTCGACCTCGAGGTTAGAGGGTAAAGGCGTGCGTAGAGGCAAATTGTTACTCGTAATTTGCGTTATAAGCCCCTCATTTTCAGCCTTTTTCGAGGTAATTTTAGTTTCGGTGTTTGTACCGTGAACCTCCGCAACATATTGACATTCAGAAACAGTTGATTCTTGAATAAGATCCTCTTTACACGAAATGCCTCGGACAATTGGAAGGGTTAACTCCTGGCCATTATTTCCTGAATCATTTTCAACAGGTTCAGTTTTTACGTAGTCATCGTTGGCTAATTGATTTACTCCACATTGCTCCTATTTTTTTTTTAATAATTAACAATAGTTCTTAAACTAATTAATTTTTCTATTGAGCATGAAAATGAAGAATGTTCCATTATTTCCATACCATCAGGTCTTTGATCCTCCTTTCCAGCTCTTTAATGAGCCTATTTAGTCTTTCAATTTCGTCAACTTGCTTATTTATCGTTAATGAAGTTCTGATTCTCTCTTTTCCCATTTTTGAAATCAAAACATTACACTAAACAAAATAAGATTCCATTACAAAAGTTAATTTTTAAGGATTGCTCTAGAGTTTCCCGTGTTAAGAGAAGATGAGGAGAAACTTTCATTACTCTTTCAATAAAGACTTATCCCCAGAAATTTTACTCACTAAAATCAAATTCCCTGACTTAAAAATTTGCTGAAATTTTTACATTCCCTGACTTTTCGGCCCATTTTTAAATTCCCTGACTTTTCCAGGTTTTCCTGACCCGTGGCAACCCTGTAATATTCTTGGGTCTTTCTTTGCCTGAACGTAAGCAGGGAAGAAGGGGGATCAGCAAAAAATCCCCTTAGCTTTGAGCCAATCATGATAGGGACTTCACCAAGGACCTTAATTATTCACCCACCCCATAGAGTTTGGTTCTACTTTAAGGTACACCAGATTCGACCACTCATCCATTTGAAATGGGTCATGGTCCCAAAAAGTTCTCATATTTTTGCGCTTCATTTCACACTACTAAAAAAACCCCATGCTTTGAAAAATACCTTGGCTTCCAGTTTCTTGATTCGATCATCCTTGGCTTTTACTTCTTTGATCAGATCATCTTTGCTTAAGTGATCATAGTTAAAATTTTCCTCATCTTTCATTTCCTAAAAATAAAGTTTCCGTAATTTTGTATTTTCCCAAAACAGGGAACATTCCAATAATTTCGCAAATACCTCTTTAATCGCCACCCTTTGAAGATTGACCAAACTCATTTCGGAATTTTGGAAAGAGAGTTTGTGAAATAGTAAATCTTCCCTAAAATAAAATCATTTAAAAAAAAGAACAATTAACAAGAAAGGTTTCAAGAAAGATCTATTTCCTTTCAAAGTATAATAGTTTCGTTATGGTTGGATCCATTACATGCCCTATTGACATCCAAGTTGCATTATATTCTTCACTTACCAGCTTAAACGTTCGACCATAACGCGACAATCTTTCATAAAATCCATCATACTTCTAGCACAGTTTCCCTCTTAAGATAACATATGTAACATTTCAAAAATAATAAAAATATGGCCATAAACACAGATTTAGCGTTAACAGTTACTTACAATGTTCCGTTTTTCGTGTCTAGGGGAGAAAGATTTTCCACTTTCATTAAGAGCTGAGCTTTTCTTGTACATAGACACTTTGTCACTTACTTTAGTAGGAGCGCAAGGCTGCGCAACCTCGCAACAGAGAGAACGTTGTAGCAGACAGGTTTAACTTTTTTCCTAACGGCCGTAGAAAGCAGCAGGCTGGGAAATAAGCATAATTTTTAAACTAGTCCTTGGGACCAGTGACCCCTTAGTGTCCTAAATAATAACTGGTCTCAGGACTGGTCCCAGCCTTTGTTCTCCTATAGATTTGCAATTAATAAACTGGTCCCCAGGACCAGTAACCCCTACTTTTTGAATTAAAAAACTAGTCCTAGCAATTAATAAACTGGTTTTGGACCAGAGGAAGTGTGCTATTTCCCAGACTGGAAAGCAGGCTGGGAAATAGCACACTTCCTCTGGTCCAAAACCAGTTTATTAATTGCTTGGACTAGTTTTTTAATTCAAGAAGTGGGGGTTACTGGTCCTCGGGACCAGTTTATTATTGCAAATCTATTGGAGAGCAAAGGCTGGGACCAGTCCGGAGACCAGTAAATGATTTCAGACACTAGGGGGTCACTGGTCCAAAGGACTAGTTTAAAAAATATCCTTATTTCCCAGCCTGGTAGAAAGAAGTCTGGAAAATAAGGATATTTTTTCAAACTAGTCCTTGGGACCAGTGATCCCCCTAGGGTACGAAATTCTACGGACTGGTCCCAACCTTTGTTCTCCAACAGATTTGCAATTAGTTTTAGACCAGAGGAAGTGTGCTATTTCCCAGACTGGGACTAGAATAATATGAGCACGGCCAGAAATAAGCACAGGACACTGGACAGAAATAAAATTTTAAGTTGAGTTTCCCGCCAAGTGGCCAAGGCTAGTAATATGGGAACAGCTAACTACTGTCCAAAACCAGTTTATTAATTGTTTGGACCAGTTTTAAATTCAAGAAGTGGGG